>JAKTYF010000001.1:600000-846707 GCA_030564605.1 Debaryomyces coudertii
AATCAGTCAGATGAAGAAAATGAAGAGGATGAATATGGTTTCCATATTAGCCGCAGAAAATCAAGTAAAGGTTCCAAACAACTCACTAAGAAGTTCTTGAAGAAGCAAGCGAAGTTTGATGAACTGAGAAAAGCAAGAGGAGAAGAAGAATCGCACGTCAGAGAAGTAAGCCCAGTTTCAATTTCTTCTGAGTTTTCCCAATTTTCACTTGGAGATTCTGAACATTTGTCAGTTGGTAATGATACTGATACAGGATCAGAATTCAACTTTACAGATACTTCCGAATTTACTGATTTGGATATCACGGCTGATGACGAGGATTATTCAAACTCCGATATGGAATCCAACGAAGAGTTGGAGGTGACGCCCATTACACACTGTTTCTTTTGCGGGGTGAACAACAAAGAAATTGAGACTAATGTCAAGCATATGTTTAACCAACATGGATTATATATTCCAGAAAGATCGTACTTAGAAGACTTGGAAGGCTTGCTTGCATTTTTGAGTGAAATATTCACGGCGGACCTTGAATGCTTAGTATGTGGTTTCCTAGGGAAGAATTTAGAGAGTATCAGACAGCACCTCCGTACTAAGGGCCATTGCAGAGTGCCATATGAATCCAAGGAAGAAAAAGCACTCATTGCACAATTCTACAACTTTAACATCGATGACAGTGTTACCAAATCCAAGACCAATAAAAAGGTGACTTTTACGGAATCGGACGACGATGACGGTGTATTAGTGGATGTTGCTTCAGACGACGACTCCCACAATGGGGTTAACGACAACTACTCGGTGGTTCATGTTGACAGATCTGGGGTTGAATTGACGTTACCAACAGGCTCAAGGATTGGTCATAGATCCATGGTGAGATACTATCGCCAAAATATTGCATTACCAAGAGACCTTGAGTCGGAGAAGACGGTATCTATGGTAGATAGAAGGTTTGCGCCCGGCTTGTCCTATCACGAGGTAAGTAAACAAGAGAAGGATACCAGAAGGTTAGAGCAGCAATCTAAGAATAACGATATCAGAAAGAGCAAGCCTCGTAGAGTGAACTTCCAACCTCACTTTAGAGACGAAATCTTGGGTACTTGAATTCTGCATATCTACAATATCTTTCATTTGTTCATTTGTTCATGCCGTGATGCCTCATTTTCCTACTTTTTTTTGCACATTGGGTATAATATACGATCTAAATACTTCGATACATGTCTATATTAACCGTAGACGAATATAGTGTAAGTTTTAGTTATCCAAAGACCATTTTCTAAGTAGAAATTGTCATCAAAATCAGTTATATAATCATGCATATTTAGGACATAAAAAGTTCATTGAACATTAACACAAAGTTAAATAGAAGCTTATCGAAGTTCGAATAGGCATTTATCGAATATGGGCTCAGAAAACGCAAAAGTAGGAACTGTTATGATAGTTTGAAAGGTCAGAGATCAAAAGTATTATAGAATATTATATAGCTACTGAAAGATATATATTTTCTTAAACTACCAAAGACAACAAACAATAAGTACTTTAAATTAGTGACAATCTATTCTTAAGACTAGACTAAAATAAACAGAAAATAAGTGACTGAAAGGATTTATAAGTTCATGGTTAATTAGTATTTGGATATGGTATTAGAGACACATTTGTATGATATTTTGTCAATTTCACCTGATGCCAGTACGGAGGAAATATCTAGGAGCTATAGAAAAGTTGCACTTAAATGCCATCCTGATAAAACTAATCATGATCCCCAATTGACAGAAAGGTTCAAGGAGATAACAAGAGCATACGAAATACTAAAGGATGAAAGAACCAGAGGCGTTTATAACGACTACGGGGAGGCAGGTCTCAATGGGGCATGTGAGACCAAGAGCCAGTCTGGCAAGCCTAGGAAATATAACAACGCGTATAATGTACGTACGGCCACAGACATATTTTCCAATGTATTTAATGACATAAACTCGATGTTTAACAGAGATCCGTTTGGTGGCGGGTTTGAAGCATTTCTGCAGTTTCCGATGAATATGAATATGAATATGAATATGAACATGAACATGAATTCAAGCATGAACTTTGGTTCATCTCAATCTCAAAGTGGGTTCAGAAAACATGTTCAGCCCGCCGCAAACGAGAACAAAAATAGAATTGTCAAAGGACATGATATACACCACACATGTAGGGTTGGGTTAGGGAACTTATACATGGGGAAAGTCGTAAAATTTCAGCTTCCTAAAAATAGTAGATGTAATGCATGTGTTGGATTGGGTGGAAATAACCCAAGATCCTGTCGAGTTTGTCAAGGTAGCGGCCAGGTTTTCCTAACGCTTTTCAACGAAGTTTCCCAGTTCCAAGAGTTGCGCCTGTGTAAACAATGCAGTGGAACAGGTATATATATAGCACCAAAAGATAAATGCTTTGAATGTGACGACGGATACATGAGAGAGAAGAAAATTATTAAAATCAATATATTACCGGGGTTTAAAAATGGAGACAAAGTCGTTTTACAAGGTGAAGGGGACGAGGGAAAGAATATAATACCCGGAGACGTGGTGATACATTTAGAAGAAATTCCTCATCCATATTTAGTGAGAAGATCTAATGACTTATATATGGACTATGACATCGACTTGAGGACTGCATTATTGGGAGGTCATATTGTATTAAATGACTTTTTAATAAAAGGTCAAAATTTAATGATAAATATCAACGTTCATGGGAATGAAGCTTTGAATAGGGAAACAGGCGAAAACGTTCAAGAGGGTGAGGTTATTGGTACAATTAATTCGGGTGTTCCAAAAATTGTAAGGAATTTTGGTATGCCAATAAATGACTTGGATTTAGATGGCGTATTTTATCAAAATGCACAGGATATAGATGAAGAATGTGACATGTTTGATTTGAAGAATTATGGAAAAGGGGATCTCTTCATTAGATTCAATGTTACGATTCCATCAATTTCCGATTTTAAAGATGAGTCCTCGTTATACATGCTCAGAAACATACTTCCAACTACCATACCTCAAGTTTCAACTACTCAACCCGAGCAAATATTAGAAACACATTTGTCAAATATTCCAAATTTAAATATGGAATTTAAAACAAAGAAAGAACAACCAACAAACTCGGGATACTCTTTGGGATCATCCGAGAACAAGTTGAATGATAAACAAAGTCGCAAGAAGTTCAAGAAATCTAATTATGGTAATTACACCGTCGATGATATTTCTAATTCGGAATATGATTATGACGATATTAATGTTGAAGATGATAGAGTTGATGGTAATGAAAGCGAAGAAGAACAATTTTATGCAAATGAATGGAGCAAGGAAAAAAAAGATCGAGCTAAGAAGAAGAAACACAATGAGGGTTTAATGGATGATACTAGTAATATGTATGATTCTGGTATTCAATGCTAAATGCTAAGGGTTTTTCGTTTCGTCTTCAAGTTCTCGCAATATATATTTTAAATCCACTTAGAGTCAAATATATGTTCTTACACAAGATCAAAAATATTCATTTTATATATAAAGTATAGTGTCTAATTTTTCGAAAGAGAACATATTTGATTAGTAGAATTCTTGACGAAAAAGTGTTATCTACTGGATAAATAGACAAGACTATAAATTATATACACGCTTTAATAAATTATAAGTTAACGCGGGATCTAACATCATTTTAATGTATTCTAAACTACGTAGATATTGAAACCAGAAATCAAGGCTAACACAATTGCGCTATGGAAGATGGAAGTGTGTTAGATCCATCAATTATAAAGGATTTATCCAATAATATATACGAAAAACGTAAAGCTACCTCATTCCAAATTGAAAGTTTAACGAAATCAGCATTAGCAAGAAATGATAGTCAAATTATTTTTAAAATAATTTCAGAATTAACCGAATTAACGAATGTTGGTACCAACTCGGCAAAGATGGGAGCAATAACTGCGTTAGGTAGCGTGTCAGTTGCACTTGGATCGTTCGCCATAGCATATTTTTTGGAGGAAATTATTAAACCTATATTCGCTACTTTTCGGGATACAGATGCTCGGGTTAGGTACTATGCTTGTGAATCATTGTATAACATAGCGAAAATTGCAAGGGGGGAGATATTGTTATATTTTAATGAGGTTTTTGATATTTTATGTATCCTAGTTACTGATACGGAGTCATCAGTTAAGAATGCAGCGGATATTTTAGATCGGTTAATTAAGGATATAGTAAGTGCTAAGTCTACAAATTATGTTTCGATTTTACACCAAGATAATATCATGGAGCCAGGTCAATCTAACGATATATCCTCTCATATCGTTGACTCAACAGGTGTTGCTATACAAGTCAATCAAATTCAAGATACACATAAAGCATTTTCTTTACCGAAGTTCATTCCTACATTATTAGAAAGGATGTACACGGTCGACCCATTTGCAAAGAAATTTTTGATCAGCTGGCTTGAGTTGTTTGATGACATTCCAGCATTGGAATTAATCACATTTCTCCCTAATTTTTTAGAACCATTAATCAAATTCTTGATGAGTACAGCTCCTTCTGATGTTAGAATTGAAACACAGAATATTTTGAATTTATTTTTGAAAGAAATTAAGGCTATTAACAAAGTTAAACTTGTGGCAAAAAGAAGAACGCTTGAAAAAGAAATAGATAAAAAGAATGCCGACAAGCAGAAACAAATAAAAGAAAATTTAGAGAGTAACAATGAGATTTCTGCAACTAATGATGAAAATTATAAAAATCCGTCTGGAACTCAAAGAGAAAGTACACAAGAAGATATTCAAAAAGAGAACGATATCACAAACGATGCTGATGAAGCTTCTATACAATCAAATAGTACAACCATAGTAAGACAAAATAAGGACGATGGAGAACCTGAACATCCACACGAACTAAACAATTTAGAGGATTTATCTGATGGTCAATTTCTTAATGGGCAGGACATTTTCATTGATTACCCCAAGATTATAGACATTTTATTGTCGTTTTTGAGATTTCCAATATCAAACGAAAACACTAAGAATGATTATAAAATAAACGATATAAGTAAGGAGAGCCATGAAATTTATTTAGAAGTTCAACTTACAGTACTTAAGTGGCTACAGGAAATCTTAGTGATTTCTCCTACAAGTTTTGTAAAATTCTTGCCAGATTGTGTTTCAATAAATATGAAAAATATTTCGATAACAGACAATAATAATGATTCTGAATTAAGAAATCAATTTTTAAAGTTCAACTTATCTTTACAAAATTTTCTAGTCAACTTAAACGAAAGTGGATCGAAGAACGAAGAAAGACAAAAGGTGACCCAGAAGAAGGAAGAAAAAAAGAAAGATGAAAAAATAAAACTGGAATCTAAAGAGATTACAGATTATAAGAAGAAGAATTACGAAAATTCAGATGTACATGACACTGAAACAGAAAACGAAGAGGTAGACGAGAATCTCCTTAGCGGTTTAAACAAGGATATCTATGATGAGTTTTTTGAATTCTACTTGGGCCTGACATTGAAATCTATTATGAAAGAATGTTTAACATGTGTAAATGAGTTGTCTAGGATTACACTGTTAGATTGGTTAATTTTTTTGTATTCCTTAAATCCTTCCAGTTTTTTCAATCCTTCATTAAATGGTACTGGCGATAAGGAAGATGAAATTTTTGACATGTCGGCATTGTTGCATTCATCGATAGATGCAAGTAATGAGGTGGTCCTGAAAGTATTACAGCTTTTATCAAAAATATCCGAAACTGACCAGGAATTCTTCAAGAATTTTATGATTGAACTAATGCTTTTCTTTGAAAGCGAGGGACAAGAATCGTCTAATGTTGAGAAACAGAATCAGTTTCATGGAACCATAGCGTCACCATTGACAAGATCTAAAATAGAATTCATCATTAGAAAATTGTGCGTAACCTTAACTTCGGAAAAGATATTTAAAACTTTATCAGAGGTTATTGTATCACACGAGGAGCAAAACTTAGAATTTTTGAATATGATGATAATCATGTTGAATAACATTCTCTTAACAACTCAAGAATTGGCAAGTTTCAGGAAAAAGTTGAAGAATATTGACGTATATAAGGTTGAAGATTGGCTGCTTTTTGCAACATTGTTCCAAAGTTGGTGCCATAACACTCCTAGTGCATTATCCTTATGTCTATTGACTTCTAATTATGAATTGGCGTATTTAATTATTAAAAGCCTTTCGGAACTGGAGGTAAGTTTCCAGCTTTTGACGCAACTTGATATTTTGGTGCAATTATTGGAATCGCCTATATTTCTTAAGTTGAGATTGCAACTACTTGAACCGGAAAAGCATCCTTACTTGTACAGGACTCTTTATGGATTACTTATGATACTCCCGCAATCATCCACATTCACAACATTAAAGAAGCGTATATCCTTAGTTTCAGGTGTAAATTCCTTGAGTACCCCTTCAGCCTCCCCCGGCCCAATCAACACTCCAGTGGCCGCTTCAGGAGCTACGACCACAAGCAGCCCTTCCATAGGTAACCAACTTTCCATCAAACGTAAACGCATTCATGAAATGCTTGACAAATTCACTAAACTTCAAGAAAAACACGAGGAATTTCAAATATCTAATAAGTTTGACGAGGCAACATTGACTTTGAACACAGAAAAACCTTTGAACAAATCGTATCCAAGGTCTGATGGTCAATCTCTCACATCAAAATCTGACAGGATTTTAAGTTATGGCTCGAATGTCACCGATAACAAGGACTACTCACCTTATGATCTTTCCAAACAAGGGAATCCTGACCTTAAACACGTAAAGGGATCATCCAACAGAAGGTTTGGTCTTCGTAGGTTTCAATGATCTTGATTATGTGGTCACATGACTTTGTGTATATTATTGTTTTGCAGGTTTTGCTATTGAAGTTTTTTACGTTTTAACAAACAACAAATAAATTTTACAACTTAGATAAGTCTTGTTTATAATCTGTAAATAAATCAAGATGTCAACATCGGACCTTAAATCAAATATACTACAAGAAGCAACTAGAGCTCAGAATGTTCACCATGCGGCTGAAGCATTCAGAATTGCCACACAATCCACGCACCAGCAAATGCATAACCAACAACATGTTGAGCAACTGCAAATGGAAAAAGAACAAGATAATAGACATGAATTTAGCGAATATGATTTGAAATCTCGGGATTCAAAATATAAAAGGTGGTCCCCTAAGATGGACCAGTTTCTTATTAAGTTATTGTCGGACGTTGTGCATAGTTACCCAAAGGGAGCAGAAGCGGAAATGACGAAGAAGGCATGGGCATACGTAACTGGACAATTAAGAGCAGCCAATCCAGAAACAGTTTATTCTACATACACAAAATATTCGTGCCAGCAACATTTATTCAATGTGAACCACCATAGATTCAAAATTTGGTATATTTTGATGTTACACCTGAAGAACAATCAAGCAACTGATGGATATTCGTATAGGTGGAACCCTGATGGGGGTAGATTTCAAATCATAGACAACACAACTGGAAGCATAATGCACGATGAACGCCAAATAAAGTCGTTACTTTATAGTGATAGTTTGTCACTTCCATCTTTGAGTTCATTTAACAAGGGCAACTTGATAGTAAATGATTTTTTTTTAACTGATCATTTAGGATATGTATCTACCTACCACAATGAAGTTTTACCCTTATTGATAAGATTAGACAGTAGGTATGCAGATGGTTTAGGGGACCTTTACCATGAAATACCAAAGTTTGAATATAGGGACGCGAGTAATGAATATTTCAAACCTTTAATCCCAGCCAAGTCTATTAAATTAGATAATAATGAGACATCAAAAATTAAAAAGAGAACACATTCTGAGTCCACCCAGAGCCATGACACACAGGGTGATGTGCCGCTTTTTGCTAATGGCTTATCATCAATGCAACAGGATTCTGAAGTGGGTGAAGAAGATACAGTTGACCCAGCATTGAAAAGATCTAGGAATATCAATACAACTGATGCCAATCCTAGCGCAACCACAGCAGAATTTGAAAATGCGTTGGCTACTGCTGCAATTGCAGCAATAAACACCCCTTCAGTAACAAATGGTCGTGACGTTCAACCTATATATATTAAGGACCGCAAATGGTTTAACCGATTGGTATCGTTAAACGAATCAGGACTTATAACCCCAAATGAGATATTAGTTGTATGCGAAGGCGTTAGAGATGGTAAAATTCCGTTATTTATGTTAAATATTTTGGATCAAAGTTATTATCCTACAAGAAATGTTGAAGATATTACTACCGATGAAACACCTGATGATGAAGCAGCTAAGAAAATAAGAGAGTTTATGATACCAATGACCTTTAATTCTTAACTAGCTTTTGTTTGTATTAATGTACATTATATATTTGAATAGAAAATGCATTGTATACACCTATGCGAGAACTGCCCTAGTTGATTTTATTGACTTCAAGGCTACTGTTGACATATTATCCTCGGTTGAGCTTAAATTATGTGCAATGATCGCATCTTCAAGAGATGCTTTATTCGTAGCTGAAGAATTAGAGCCTGAGTCACTCAAAGTGCCTATTAATGAAATAGAGGCACTCATTGATTTAATATCAGTCATCGGGCTTTCGTTTCTTATTAGGTGCGTTGAATGGGTACACTTCAAATCAACGGAATCATGCGAATCTTCAATTGATTGAGTTAAGTCATTATGCGAATTTTTGTTGAACGATCCTAAGGGGACTTTCATCACTTCTATTTGTGGTGTATATTTCGAGCGACGTATAACTTCCCCATGCCCATTGACGTATGACGAAAGCTCGCTGGATAAATCTTCTAAGTTTTGCAAAATCGAAGTATTTGAACTTGCTTGAGATTTTCGTTTTGATTCCAGTGTTGAATCATTTGAGTTCTCGAATAGGGTCAAATTCTTTAAGTCTGATTCGCTTTTGGGTATAAGAGAATCAGGCCCTACGATATGCGGTTTGGTAAGCACCTTAGAAACATTTGTATTAGCTCCATTTGATTCGATTGTATCTAGTCCATCAATGGCCGCAGTATCTTGCTTCTGAAATGTGTTAATGCACACCGGGTCTGGAGAGCCAATGCAAGTCATGGGTGCAAACTTCTCACTGTTTGCAAATTTATTAGGTTTTAAAGTAGAATAAACTGAAGAACTTGATCCAATTTTTTCTTCGTTAACTTGTTGCAATATTATAAGGCTCGGTTCATCCAGAAAGTCACATGTAAATCCATCTAGATCGACTCTTGTAGAGTAGCTAATCTGTGGTGATGGTAAAGCTTGCGTGAATAGAGATGTATTCTGTTGTAATAATTCGTCAGTGTCAATCGACTCTAGATTGGAGGATGAATTAGTATATGACTTGGATAGCTTGGGTAAATTTAGATAATTAAACAGTTCATTATCTGATGATGATGAGCTGGTACTGACTTCAGTGCCTGAATCGCCCTTGCAAGAAGATTTTTCTTTTGATTTCTTATCAAAGTACCCATTGTGTCTTAATCTGTAGTCAATTTTTGCAGCTACTATTCTTCTTAACAATACCTCGAATAGAAAGTTTCTATTAATTCTCTCAGCTTCTGGCTCACTAACTTTCACTTGGCTAGCTTCTTCTGGGAACACTTGATGGAAGCTTGGTACTGTAGTTAATTTATTTGCAAAAATGTTAGTCCTATATTTGTTATATGCATCTGCCACGTAATCTGAGTTTTTAACGTTTTTCTCAAATCCTGGTATTCCGTTTTTTGTAAAAGTTTCTATTATAGGCTGTGAAATCACCAATTTAGAAGCTTCTGGTTTAGGATTGAGTATAAAAGAATTAGCTCTCGTAATTTGAAATTCGTCATGCGAAGTTATTAACTTGGGATTAGGAAGAAATACTCCTCTGTATTTGAAGCGGTTCATTGTAGTGGGCATCATTTCAGCCATTAAATTTGCTGCATTAGATCTATCAAAGAATTCTTGGAATTGCTCAATATTTGTGAACCTAGGGGACCTGTTTTGAAAGACATGTTTACGTTTCCGTTTTAGTGACCTCTTCTTGCGTACCGGAAACATAAAAGCCAACTTGGACTTCTTATTCGCCGTAGCGGTATGTGATTTGTCCCACATGTCATTCTTCATCACCATTTTGTTCCTCATTTTAATTCTATTTCTATTTCTCATGGTTGTCGACCTCGAAACTGTTGATCCTTTTCGTTGGGAATTATCCTTGGAGTCTATCACTGTGACAATATTGTTGCTTCCAGTGCCATCAATATGCGTCACAGCCCTATCTTCATACAAACAGTTATCCGCATTATGCTCCATCTCAAGATATCGAAACGAGTGACTCAACGGCGAATTGTAATGGCTAGGAGAATGCACCTTGTGTGGCTCATATAACACATCAAACGGGTTGGATCGCTTCATCTCATCAGATTCTCCTGTATTCAAATCCTGGTACTCCTTCTTCTCAAACTCCATCATAACCTCCGGATGAGTAAACGACTCGCCTCGGTCTGGTATTGAGGATGAATTATCAATCATCCCCACCATGGTCAATATTTTATCTTTTAATAAGTACAACTACCGAGACCGATGTTTTTCCTTAGCATCAATTTTCTTTAGACAAGTAGTTTATTATGATTGACCCTTCGACTTCCAAGGGTCTCTAATGAGTAATGTAAAAATTTGCAATCAAGCGTAGCAATATTATAATTTCTGATCTACTTTTAGTTTTTTCAACAAACCATAATCAATGATCTGTTGGATCTATTTTGCAAAAAATGGCTGGCTGCTTTATTCTGAAAGTAGATAAATGAGCCGCACGTAATAACAGGCGAAAATACTTGAATAAACTTTATGCACGACAAAGTCGCATGAAATACATCCTTACACCAGTTGTTCCTGTGGCACTGCACCCTTTTTCTACACAAATGTCGCCAGAACTTCTCCCTAGTACCGATTTCTCTAGCCGAGGTTAATGTCGTGAGCTTTTAGCTTTGTGGTCAACAAAAAAATGTCTCGCTAAAATTACCCGGTCCTTTTTGTCGTCAATCAAATTGTCTCTTGTTTACAAGTCGACCCGCTATCAGGCTCCAAACATCAGAACCGAGCAACACACGACTATTTATGATCCAACCCGAAACCACAACATAAAGTCTTACAACAAATCGCCAAATTAATGAGGCGAAGAACAAAAATACCTATCAGGTGGAGTATAGTAGTAATAAATTGTATTAATTGATTAAGAATGGAAAAGCTTAGGGAAGTAAGTATAATGACGTTTAGAGATGATTATTGCACAACGTGTTCAATCGATGGGCAAAAAGTGATGTGTAACAGGTATCCGTCAAGTTATACGTCACATTTTGCCCATCGAATGAGAAGGCATAGAGAAAATTTGAATGAGTGGTGAAAGATGATGGGATTGGGGATGTGGAAGTGAAGTAGGAGAAGAAACGAGAGAACACGTACAGTACCAGCACGATCAGGAGGGACGAGGAACAGTACTAACAAGTCCAGAAAATTAACAACTTGAAATTGGATTCTGAAAAGTGGCAAGAAAAGTCCGACGAGTACTCAGACCGTGTCAAGGAGTTGGAACAAGAAAACTTAGACAAAGACAATCAAATCCAGTCGCTCACCAGAAAGAACCAAGTGTTGGAAGAACAGGTTGAGAAATTGGAAACCGATTTTACTGAGATTAAGCAAACTGCAGACGAATCACACTCATTGAAGACTTCCAACGAAAACTACACCAAGAAGCATCAAGTTTTAGAAGAAGAATTGGAAGAGGCTGACAAGAACTTGAAGGAAACCACCGAAAAGTTGAGAGAAACCGATATCAAGGCAGAGCAATTAGAAAGAAAAGTTGCTTCTTTAGAAAGTGAAAAGGAAGAATGGGAAAACAAATTTGAACAATTGACTGAACAACATAATACTGCTAAGGCTGAATTAGAAGAAATCAGTCAACAATTGGAAGCTATCTAATGGTGCCCTAATTCATATTTTATATACTGCTTTAGCTAAATACCTGAATAAATGTGTAATTGAGTTTAGTACTCGGATATTTGCGTGCGTAACAATTCTGGGGCCGTACATCGGATATATAGTGTAATAGAGGACCACCGAGGGAAAAGTGTAACTTGCGGATTTTAATTTTCAAAATATCAACATAAATGCCATAAATTAAATTGACTGTACCACAATCAGTTGAGAAAGTGCAGTTTACTTGATATATATTAATCCCTACTCAAGCCTGTCTTACAACCTCTGGATTGTTCGTTGCATTTGCCCATACTCATTTCTCGCTTCCCTCGGTAGTTTAGAAATAAAAGAAAAAATAAATATATTCTAAACAATACGGCTAATATTCAGAAGCTCAACGTATGACTATAATGGAATCTATACGTAAGCGGTTCACCCATCGGCTTGAATCTCATCAGATTGATGAAGACTATACTACGCCATCAAGATCGAACAGCAGTGTACGTGAGTCGATTCAAACAAATAATATCTCCAATGCAAATCATCCAAATTCAACTAATGCAGATAGACCTATATGTTCTTTTCTGTACCAAGTCGTAGATCCGTACGACCCTTCTGAAATGGTTCCATCATATGAAACATCGCAGCTATTGTATGAACAACAAAGAGTATCAGACAGAAATGGCACCATTCCAAACTCATCTAATATCTCCCGCAACATTTCTAGAACTAATTCCTTTGCAACTATGACTCATTTGGCTCAGAACCAGGGTTCTAATAATACTCAGGTAAATAGCAATGGATCGCATAAGAGTAACACCAAAAATTCGTTAAAATCCATAGGCTTAAAATTCTTGAATGCAAGGCAACATTTTATGTTGGCTTGTTGTCGTGATTTATCATTAATCCCATGTATGATAGGGCTAATGCAATCATGGAATAGAGTGTTTATTGACTCAGGGTCAATGAATCAGCTCATAGACGGAAATCTTAGTTTGGTCGCACAAGAAACCGGAAATGAAACATTATATGTATCAATGACAAGTGCCAGACTTTCAGAACATTTCTTAACTGGAGTCTGGTGTATTGTTGCTGGGTACTTGTCATTTTCTGTCTTAGATGGATTGATGATCAGGTGGATAGTTACTTACCTGACTTTGGCTGCAATAGTTAGAATGTTGTCGATGTCAACTATGATGATAACTATCGAGCAATATCTCTTATCTACATTCACCGCTGATGGTTACAAGTATGGCTTACATATATGGATATTAATAAGTTGCTGTTTAACTCTACTTTACATAGTTCAGAATTTTGTTACACTGAACTTAGATTTGAAGGGTAAAACACAAGCAAGGTTTTTCGATTTTTACAATATTGCTGTGTTTGCTGTTGTTCCAGTAGGATTAGCAAGCTTCATTACTATGATTGGACTATTGAGATCATTGCTTATATTAAGACTTGATATTGATCAAAATGGCCTCCCATGACCATGACTCGTTAAACTTATTCTCAGAATTCGGTTGCAATTTCTCTTAATTACATGAGCTGGCTCTATTACTTTACTTCTTTTCCTAGTATTTCATTTTATATCAACCAAGTCTTGGTCAATTTATAGATTAATAGAAGCATTAACTAGAATCGATTTTATGTAATAATTGAGTTTTTTAGTGTCTGTCATAATTTCTCGGGTAAAAAAATATATTTGACTACAAGATTTTTCATGTCTAAAATTGACCATAATTTTAAATATATTAGATACAACTTTATAATAATTAAAATGGGTGTCCACATCTTTGGTAAATCTATTAAACATAATGCTTTGGTGAAGGTACGTATATAACACATGAATACACTTTTTTAGTTCTAGATGAGTTCAATGAAAGGATTAATCAGGGCATTGAAACCTACACCTGGAAATATACCTACAATATACTAATGAAATGCATAGATAGGACTAGCCAAGAAGATCTTTGGTGTTGGCTATAATACTGCGGAAAGAATTTGTGCAAAAGTTGGCATTTACCCCAAGATGAGAATGAACCAATTAACCGAACCTCAAATTATGGCTATAAATAAAGAGTTATCTGATTTGACAATCGAGGGTCACTTAAAACAGAAAATACTTGATGATATTAAATTGATGAGGTCTATTGGTTCCATCGCTGGTTCGAGACATGCAGCTGGTTTACCAGTTCGTGGTCAAAGGACAAGAAATAATTCACAAACGGCTAACAGATTAAATAGGCTCGAGAGACATGTATAGTTGTTTGAAGCAGTAAACGATTACTCATAAACCTAGAATAATTACGGAAGTAACTATATATGGTGGTACTTTTGCGAAGTATTTTCCGCTATTCTTGTACATATATTATTTATCACTTTATTATTTAATAAACCAATTGTGATTTGACTATTCACACTGAATATTGATAGGGTATTGAGAAGTTACTCTCAGTCTAAATGAAAACAGCATCACATAATTAAATCATTATAA
The DNA here is from genome assembly GCA_030564605.1 of Debaryomyces coudertii. NCBI lineage: Eukaryota > Fungi > Ascomycota > Pichiomycetes > Serinales > Debaryomycetaceae > Debaryomyces > Debaryomyces coudertii. Next base: position 614,497 of record JAKTYF010000001.1, read on the forward strand.
ACTCCAAAAAATGGACGAGTCAGGAGTCGAACCCGAGACCTTTCGCTTGCGAAGCGAACGCGCTACCAACTACGCCACACGCCCGAATTTGTTTAAAACTTAAAGAACATGAATGATATTGTTAAAGCGTAAATGAATCAATCCAAAAAAAGAATGAGCGGTACGGGAATCGAACCCATGTCACCTGCTTGGAAGGCAAATATGTTAACCACTACACCAACCGCCCCAATTCGTTGAAAACATTCTTGACTGAACTATATAATAACCATATTAGCTCAATTCTATTCTGATTTAAAATATGTTTAGATATAGTCTTTTTGTGAAGCGAAAGATGTTCAATGAGTTATGAATGAAACTAATTCTATGAACAATATAAAATTTTAATTTAAGCTTTAAGGATCCATAAAAATAGCTTGATCGCAAAGTTAACAGGATATTGATTTTTTTTTAATAATTTCAATTTTAGTACACGTACAATTTCTTTACAATTACATATAGTTAAGTGAAATAGATACTCCTGAAATAATGCCTCGTTTGGAAGATTGGGAAATTAAGAAATACTGGGAAATATTTCAAGGCTTGAATCCAGTTGACAACAAATTAACAGGAGATAAAGCCTCGACTGTTTTAAAGAATTCAAGGTTGAAAGATGAACAGCTATCACAGATTTGGGATCTTTCAGACATTGATTCTGATGGGAAGTTAGATTTTGAAGAATTTTGTATCACCATGAGATTGATTTTTGATATGGTAAATGGTAATCAACAATCATTACCAAATGAATTACCAAGTTGGCTAATCCCTGCCTCAAAAACCCACTTGATTCAAGCTAATAAAGCCGTTACTACAGGTACAAATAATTACCAGACTAATAATACTGTGACAGATGATTATGATGAGGATGAGTCGTTATCTGATGATTTTGACTGGTATATATCGCCTACAGATAAATCGATTTATGAGACCATTTATAACTCAAATTGTGATTCCTATGGTAGGGTGAAATTCGACTCCTTGACCGGATTGTATCAGACCCTTACAAAAGTTCCAAGATCTGACATATCATCTGCATGGAACTTGGTTAACCCAAAATCATTTGAGACTATAGATAAGGATCAGGTTTTAGTGTTTTTACACATGTTAAACCAACGGGAGAATGGAAAACGAATTCCAAGATATGTACCTGCATCTTTAAGGGCAACGTTTTCGAAAGATACACCATCATATGATTTGAATCAAGCTCCTTCGAAGCCAATTAATCAAACTCCAATGAATAATAAGAACTCCTTTGCGAACAGTTATTTAAGTAAAATTGGACAAGCAAACAATGCTACAAGTGAGAAGGGAACCGATTTTTCAGCTACCGAAGGCACCGACTGGGAGGAAGTTAGGTTGAGAAGAGAATTGGCTAATTTACAAGATTTGCTAACCAAAGCATCAAAAAAAGACAATACGTCGACTAAAAATGAAGACAGCAAGCTGGCCGTTATTAAATACGAATTTGAGCAATTGTTGAAGTATAAAACTCGATTGTTGTCAGAAGTTGACAATAAATCTAACAGAGATAATTCGAAGGATTTGAATGATGCCAAAAATGATATTGAACTTATTGAAAACCAAGTTACAATTTTGGAAGAATTCTTGAAAGAAAGACAAGATGAACTCAAAAAGACTAACGAAGAAATCAGTAAGTTGAAGACTTAAGTATATTGTATAATGTATTAGAATACAAAAGTAGGAAAATAAGAGTATGTAAAATCATATATATAACAATACAAAAGAACAAAAATAAAAATGATGTATATTGGGTTATGCAGAAAGATTATTTTTTACTATTGTCTTCTTCGGTTGGTTCTGGTTCTGGTGTAGGTAATTTGAATGATTCGGGGGTGAAATCTTTACCATCACCAACTGGCTCCCAAACAGATGAACCAACTGCAAAATTTCTAAATGCTTGCGTTAACTCTAAAGGTTCGTAAACAACTCTCTTCTTTTCTTCATCATATCTGACTTCAGTGTAACCAGTTGTTGGGAAATCTTTTCTTAATGGGTGACCCTCAAAACCGTAATCAGTCATAATTCTTCTTAAATCTGGATGGTCTTCAAAAAAGATCCCGAACAAATCATAAGCTTCTCTTTCAAACCAGTTTGCACCCTCGAATAATGGAACAATAGACGGAACTGGACTAACTTCATTAGCATAGGTTTTGACTCTAATTCTTGAGTTGTGACGAACTGACAACATATTGTATACAACATCGAACCTGTTAGTTCTTGACGGGTAATCAGCAGCAGTTACATCCATTACTGCCTTAAACTGGGCCGCTGTGTGGTTTTTCAAATACAACATTGTTGGTCTCAAAGCCGATGGTGCAACGTAAATGACTAGTTCGTCTTTCCACACAGAGAATTGTTGGATGAACTTTGGTAAACATCCCATAATGTATTTGCCGAATTTATGTAACTCTTCCGATTGTTCCTTATAGCGTTCAACAGGATTGACTAATGGAACATTTTGAGGGCCTGGATCCTTTCTTGGTAATTTATTTAAGTCTACAAACTCTTCGCTTTCATTTTGTCTAATCAAACTGGTAGAAAATAACCTTCTGGTATTAAACGAAACAGTTCTTAAATTTGTTTGACTAATTTTTTTCAAAACTAATCTTGTTGAAATCATTTTACCTGTATGTGATTAGGTGTGTCTAGATAAAGTATCCTTGATAAACTTCTTGTACTCGTTATTACATTTGAAAAATAATTGTATTGCAATTGGACAGAAGATTTTATGATTCACGCACGATTGTTGATCAACAAGGTCGTGCAACTTGTATTGTTCTATGCATACTGACCTTCTCCATAGTACACTTTAGAAGTGAATTTTACTTCATCTAATTGACCATTGAAATACATATTAGTAAAATACATACATAGATCATATTTCGAACGGGTCTGTTGAATTATATCTTATAAATATACCTTATTTGAAGGTTTAGGGCCTATGTATGTCAAATTGTTGACCATTGAATTAAGAAGAATTACCTAGATAGGATATATTTCAACATTTATGAACTGTTAAAAAGTTAAATACGCTTAAGATAAATGAGTACAACAGGACCTATAAGCACAGGGAAACGTAAAAGAAGAAGGTATAGTTGTGGACCATGTAAATCACTTAAAATCAAGTGCAACTTGGAGACTCCATGCCAAGCATGCCAAAGAGTTGGAAGAGAAGACAAATGCCACGAGGATCCACCAAAACCGCCATCAAACGAAGAAATCAGTATCAGTATTAGGAGGAAGAATTTGTCACAACGAAAGAAGCAATTAACAGTACTTTCGAAAGATGGATCACAAATGAGAGGAAGTAGTGTTGAACTGGATAAATCAATTGACGATAAAACCAATGAAAAGTATCGAAATAAATCGCTTACTGATAATACTCATTCTACCAGTCCATCAAAAACCCCATCAGCAAATAATGCAAACGATGATGGAGCAGCAAATGTTAAAACAAGTTTGCTTCAGAATACTAATAATTCGGTACTTCACTCCACGATAAAAGGAATAGATAATTCACAAAATACAGACAAATCGTCAAGAAATACACCTATTCTGAGCCTGTTTGCTTCTGTCTCATCAACACCCTTATCAGATAATCAGATTTATGCACCTTCGACGTCAAGGAATAATTCTTATCATTCGTCGATCGCCAGGAATAGCTTACAACATCATGATATGGGAAACATAATTTTAAATCCAAACGTTAACAAGTCCCAGAACCATGATTGTATTATGTGGAAAGAAATGAACGAACGTCATCCAGTAGGAATTCAAACTACTGAATATCCTTTAACCGCAAGTAATTTTTCACTTTCACAACCAAACATTTCGATTAAACCCCCGAACCAAGATCAACCAATTACAACAATACTGTCAGGCATGAGTTTACTCGAACAAGAAAATATTAATGTTAAACACGTAATGTTTACGTTTAATAATAAAGATTTGAATATCTTTAAGAGCTTCTTACCACCCTTTTGCATGTTAGAAGAATTACTAAATCAATACCTCATATATAGTAGCGACAGTTATTATAATATTTTAAATCATGATGAAATATTTCTCATATTTAAGGACTTCTACAACATTATACACAAATTGTCCACAACTGATAATATCAAGATTGATAAGTATAGTTTAAGGTGTATAAGCAAATTTTATTGTATTATGGCAGTCGGTTATTTGTTATCAGGGTGGGAAAGTGAAGTTATTGTTAATTTGGATAAGCAGACAGTTATACAAGGCTGGATAAACATTTCCAGTATGATACGGTGTATGATTATAGACCCTAGTCAAGTAACGGATATATTATTTTCAATCGAATGGTACTTCATTGTACGTGACTTTTTTACGTATAATAATATGATTTTGGATGATTATGCATCATTCAGTAGCGTAATCGAGCTTTTAAAACTGAATAAGTGGATTTTGGGTGCAATTACAAAAGACTCTGAAAAGTCTGTAACACATGTGACCTCAGATATTATTCGAGTGGTTGAATATTGGATACATTTGAGAATAATTGACTTAGAAGTACCCTATATTATGTTTAAAGGGACATTCATTGATTCCGAGGAGTTTCAGAATTGCATTGTTCCTGAGAAACAAACATTTGACTTCCTATACAAAGACTTAAAAAACATATCCGATCCATTGCGTAAAGCCTCCTACCAAGTATTGAAGCTCTTTTTTAATAGAACTCAATACACAGCATCGATTAAGCTGTTCCTTGTATCGTATCTTGAATTTTTTTGTGATCTTAATTCTTTAGTTCCAGAAGATTTACAACAATTCAAGCAAAATGCGTCCGAGCCAGACTATGAGCCAAACGAATCAGATCTAAGAATATTAATAAGAAATCAATACCGCTTACATGTAATAATAAAATGGATATCGTTTGTTAATATCGAATCATCTCATTATTTTCCAACCCTAAGATACACATCATATCTCACGACAATTCCTAATTTATTTAATCATTTTAATTATTTGGATAATATAATAATGCACCAAAGTCGAGGCGCAGTGTCATTGGTGGATAAAATACTTGATACTTACAGTTACCTGTGTTTCAGAATATTCTTGCGGTGTCTTGTCTTTCAAGGAATATTCTTAATCATTTTAAAAAATTTTAACGACTTGACCAATACGGTAATCGACTGCAAAGTGTTATTTGAAACTGTGAGACACAGGTTTTACTATACATTCAACAAATTTTGGAAAAGCCATCAACTTCACAGAAGATTGTATCCGAATCTTCCGTTATTCCAAAAGGCGTTCGATCTATGCCACGAATTCTGTCGTATACTTGAAGATGATCGAAAATTAGAACTACTAAACGATTTTATCGCGCATTTGGCACTTAATCTTCGCCTATATGACTTTTTGTCCCAAACCTATTTTGGGTCAACGGAAAGCCTCAGGCTGTATGTGGCTATCTTGTGGCAGTTCTTCACACATATAAAGACCACAGAACTGTCAACTCAACTAACTATCACTGATCTGTTGAATTTGAATATGGATCTCATTAACAATGGTTTGGATGACTTCACAGGATTTATAATAACTCCTCAGATTATTAATGAATACGCTGCGTTAATAATAGAGCCAAATATAGCTGAATAAACCAATTCATAATATATATATTTATCTACATAAGGCGTTCTTCGTGAGGTGTATTGCTCTACTCTTAAAAGATTTGAATAGAAACAGTTTTGCGTAAACTGTGTAATGATATTTTTTCATCAGCCTTCTGCAAGAAAGGTCCTGGGACTCAGGTTATGGTCATTTAAGGGTTATTGAAATGCATGCGGTCCACAATATGGACTGTCATGCGCACTATGATTGATCTCTCATCTTAGACTAAGCCAAAGAAATCTACTATGAGATCAATAAAATATCCATTTGATGTGGTGATATAATTAGTAAATGGGTTCACGGAAAACATGAACTAAACCTTGCCTATCAATATACTAGTAGTTTGTATGAATTGGATTTTTGTGCTGCTACGAAGAATTTCAGAATCATTTGGAAATTTGTTTCGGCAGTGCAAGAAAATATTTATAGAACAATAAATGAGATTTAATTTCTTGTCATTCCGGATCCTATATATATGTACAGTATATTATAATTTTTGATTATTTCATAGACGATTACACTGTCGATATATTGCTAATAGTAACTAAAACACACTAGGGAAGAGAAGATGAAGATTTCTACTTTGCTAGGACCCATTGCATTAGCTTCAAGCGTAATTGGAGAGAAACCGGGCATGTTTAAAATTGATTTCAATGTTTTAAGAGGAAATAATAAAAGAGACTTGTCTTTAATAGATGAAATGCCATATGTTGTTAAACGAGACGGATCCACGGAAATGAAATTACAAAATAGAAAAACCTTTTACTTGGCTGATTTGAAGGTGGGATCCAATAAAGACGAAGTTGGAGTTTTGGTTGATACAGGATCATCAGATTTATGGATGATGTCTCACGATTTAACTTGTGAAGCATCTTCATCTTCATCGTCATCTTTAAAGAGGGATGTCATTGTGAATCCTATATTTTCAGGCAAGGATGATGATGGTAATAACGGTAGTGGCATTGAAGATGGGAATAAAAATATGGTTGGGAGCAAGAACAAAGAACATGCTAAGCAAATTTCAAAATCAAATAATGATTCCGCCACCAAATCTGCGGATGCGAATAATAAATTCTTTTGGAATATTGGTTCTACAACATTTATAACTGAAAGTCCTGATGGACCAGGCGGTGGTGGTGGTGGAAATGGTGGCGGAAAAAAACATTCAAGTAGATCATATGGAGGCCCAACCACCAATACCTGTACTTCATATGGATCATTCAAGACTTCAGGTTCCGATTCATTCCACCGTAATAATTCTGCCGATTCGTTTTCAATTAATTATGCTGATAATACAGAGGCATTCGGAATTTGGGGTACTGATGATGTGAACATCGGCGGCGTGACTGTGAAAGACTTGTCATTTGCGGTTGTTAATGAAACAACATCTAATGTAGGAGTTTTAGGTATAGGGTTACCAGGTTTAGAAACCACATTTTCATATACATCGGATTATCGTCAACGTTACCAGTACGAAAATTTGCCATTAAAATTAAAAAGTCAAGGTACAATTGAAAAAGCTGCGTATTCGGTGTATTTAGGTGAAAAAGATGCAAAAAGTGGTTCTATTTTATTCGGAGCAGTTGACTCTGCCAAATTCTCAGGTGATTTGCAAACCGTTCAGATTGTGAATACCTTGAAACACTACGGTTACGATGAAGCTATTAAATTAGAAGTCATTGTTAATGGGATTAAGTTCAATGATTCAGATAGCGAAATTGACATTACATCTAATAAGTATACGGCTGTTTTGGATACTGGATCCACATATTCGTATTTTCCAACGTCTCTTTTGAAAAAGGTTGGTGAGACTTTAAATGGTCAATATAATAAAAATTTACAGGCATATATAGTTGATTGTGTTGACAGCGATGCATATTCTTTCGGTATTGATTTTAGCGGTGCTAAGATTAATGTCCCATTATCAAGTATGATTACTCGAATTGAAACTAATGTATGCTTCTTGAGTATCTTGCCACAAAATGGTCAAGATTATATATTATTTGGAGATAATGTTTTAAGAAATGCATATCTAGTATACGATTTGGATGATCTCGAAATTTCTTTAGCCCAAGCTAAGTATACTTCAGAAGAAGATATCGCAATTATCTCATCCTCTGTTCCAAATGCGAAGAAAGCATCTGGCTATTCATCTACGAAGATTCCTGCTTCAACAACTGAAACCCGTCCTGCAGCAACAGCAGATTTGAGTGACACGAGTTCAGGTGGTAAAAGCTCTCTTGCTTCAGCAAATCAAATATCAGAAATAAAAATATATACATTAGTGGTAAGTTTATGTCTTTTGGTTTCTTTATCTATATAGATGATTCCTAGCGGGTTTACTTAGATATTAAGTTGATGGTATCTATATTTATGTATATTTATTTAATTAGTAAAGATTCGCAAATTCCTCTTAGTAACACAAAGAATGATTAATTCAATCGGCTAAATCAGCGATTTGTAATATTTCTAATTAAATATTTGAATACCCAAGCGTATCTATTATTAGGTAGTAATCGGATATTACTTCATATTCAATATCGTCTCTATTTAACGATTACTGAATAGTACAATCTGAAGTGGCGAAGATTTTTAAAGAGCGGAAGATTCTTCAAACACAAGAAGCACTAAAATGAATAATAGGTAAGTAACTTTTAAATCGACATTCAATGTGATTTTGTAGACTAACATTTTTAATCAGTCGGGGAAATAACAGTGATAACAGTGAGCTCAGAAATAATAGTGAACTTTCAAGGGAAGATTCTAATACACAGAATAACGCAAATGAAAACACAGTTTCTGCTCATGAAAGGAGTAATGCAAATAACAATCAGTTAGAAAATGATAGTAATACAAATAGCAATGTTCGGGGGTCCCAAAATTTTAATGAAAGTGATAATGATAATGGGAATGAAATGAATATATTTGATAGGTTTATGGATACTGTACTAGGGAACCGAAATATATTACATTCTCCAGTGGCTATTCCGATAATAGGTGCACAGGGAAGTGGTGCTACTGCCGTTACCTCCACGACAGCAGGAGCATCAGGCTCAACTTCACAGACAGGATCCACATCGAGTTCAACCAATCCAAATTCATTAAGCACAAGCACAGATTCTAATGGAGGCGCGATTGTTATCACTGTAAATTATGTGTTTTCTGATGAAAACAATCCACAACACCCAAATAGAACGGGTTCATTAGTCATGACATTGCCAAATAATTCATCCAATCGAGACCCAAGAATAATCCAAGAATTCATTAGATTAGCTACACTGATGGCATATTCAACGATTGTTAATTTAAATAAAGAGAAAGGTATCACTATCGACAAGTTTAACTCATTCAATATTAAAACTTTAGAAGAACTCAAGGATACGTCAAGAGAATGTTCTATTTGTTTTGAGGATTATGTAGCATTTTCTGATAACGATAATGGTAAAAAAAGGTCTGTTGCAGAAAGAAGTAAATCTCAGAGAGATGTTTTCATGAAGAAACGAAAATTAAATAACAATGATGTAGAGTCTGCGTCAACTCCAATATCGCCATCAATGTCTGCATCATCCCATTCATCTTCGGGTGAAAGCTCTTTAAGACCAAACTATTTATCGGAATTTACAGGGACATTTGAACATCTTCCAATTCAAATGCCTTGTGGGCACATTTTTGGAAAGTCATGTTTGTTTGAATGGCTAAAAAATCATAGTTCTTGTCCTTTGTGTAGAGATTCTGTGAGAGAATCTATTAACGATGAAAATCCTACTACTGAAAGAAATAACCATGAACGAAATAACAGTGAACAAAGTAACAATGAACAAAATAACAATCCTAATATTACAATGATTCATAGACCTGGACTTTTGGATATTTTTAATTCATTTACGAGAGATAGACAGAGTAATACGCCTGTCAGAAGAATTCTCAGATCGGGAAATGGATTAGGAGAGGAGAATTTACCACAGACCCATATGCACACACACTCTTTTTCTTCGCAACTGCCAGATTTACACGGTATATCCCATGATGGTGAGCCAGCAAATCAAAGTGGGGTATTTTCACATCTTTTGAATTACCTTAGAAGATCTCAACTGAACGATAACACGGAACCCTTATTTCCCGCAGGTGTTTCAAGCAGACGAAGCACTGACGGAGTTGAAACAAGACTGACAGATAGAAATGACTCGGCTGATAACTTAGAGTTCATGAATTTAAGAAGTTTAGTTGATGGAAATGGCAATAATAATAATGCAGCAGCTGATACTTCAAATCAGGATAACAGCAATGACAACGGTAATGACAACAATATAAACGCCAATAATCATGACGGTGAGAATGAATCTACTAATAATTCCAGTAATTAAATATATAATTACAAGTCATTTTGTATAGACTTAATTTCTGCATTTTGCATTCTATTTAGGGATTTAAGGATTTAGGGATTTAGGGATTTAGGGATTTCGAAGGATAATAAATAGAAATAGTTAACAACTTCATAGGTCTGTTGGTATCTTCTACGAAAAGAATTTAGCATACTTCGCTTTCTCATTTTGTGTTTTTTGTTCTAGTAGCCTTTCACACTTATCCAATTGTGACCTAATGGCATGGTCTTCAGGGACTAGTGATTCAGCTTCGTTTAAATCTATAAGAGCTTCTTTATATTTCCGAAGTTCAATCAAAGCACAACCTTTTCTGTAATGTCCTTTAGCTTTTTCTTGAATCGAAAGATTATCCATATCAAGTAAATAGGTCGAATAATCCACAGCTTTAATAAAATTTTTCAACCCTAAGCATACCATTGACAAATTTAAATACAATTTTTTCTTTATGTCTAAGTATTTAAAAAACCAATCCGGCTCCTGCTCTTCATCCGGAATGTATTCCATAACATATCTTAAACATTTCTTATACTTCAAAAATGCTTCCATTTTCATCCCTCTTTTAAGCAACTTTGTTCCACTTTCCTTAATTTTTATAGATGCAACAAACACCAGTTCTGACGAATCCTTATCAATATTTTCATCATCATCAGGATATTCCTCATAGATGTCTCCACCTATCTGATCGTAACAGGCATTATACACTGGGGTTTCCATACCTTCTTTCCATTCTCCACAATCTTCAATAAGAACCATTTCCTCTTTTAATGGGATATTTTGATCATCTGTATCAACCCTCTCCATTTCTCGAATTACTGACTTACCATGGATCACCTTACCAAATATAGTATGTTTACCTGTCAAATGGGGTTGCGGATATGTCGTAACGAAAAATTGTGATTTATTTGCATCCATCGTTCCATCATTTGCCATGCAAAGTTTAAATGGTCCATCTAATTGTTCAGATAAGTTTTCATCTTCAAATGCATCATTATTGTATATGGATTTACCACCCTTTCCAACATTCGGATTAGGATAATTTTGAGTCAATATTCCATTTTCAATATCTCCAGCTTGAACGATAAAATTCTTGATTATTCTATGGAAATAATTTCCTTTATAAGTTAAAGAGTTGCCCTCTTTATCAATCTTTGAACCATTACATATGTTGATAAAATTCTCAGTCGCCTTGGGTGCCAAGTCTTCGAACAATTCAACAACAATTCTTCCAGTATTGCTTCCTCCTATTGAAATGTCAATATATGAGCAGGGTCTTACAAGTTCAACTTTCATAATTTGTTGCTTGCTGAAAAAAATTCAAGATCATCAATAATATTTTTTTTATGCACTAATAAACCTGAATGTGAGTGAGCCAAATCTTAAAAACTTATCTTGAAATAAATAAGTGTTTATTTGGATGTAACCAACATGTTGAGGCAAAGAATCATAAATAAACCTAGATATATCTTATCTAAATGTTGGTATTCTTCAAGTAATAATAACTACGATTTACAATTGCATAATGCAAGAGAAGATATCAATTCTCTCTTAGAGAATCATGATAGGTCGTCATATATATTAGCACAATATACACCAGAACCAGCTAGAGATGCATTTTTAGCCATACGTGCGTTCAACCTTGAGATTAATAAAATTAATGATGGCGGTAATAATGCAAATTCGGTTTCCTCAAAAGCATCAAATCAATTATCAGGTTCTATGGGTATATCTACTGCTGATATAAAGTTCAAATTTTGGAGTGATTTATTATCGGGTGTATTTACTGACCCCATGTCTGATAGAAACGTTGGTGAACCAATCGCCGTATTGATCAGGGATGCATTAAGAAACGATCTTAACCTAGAGTTATCATATTTTCATCAATTTTTACAAACAAGAAAGCACTTCCTACAGACAAAGAGTTTCCAAACAGTAAACGATATTTGTTCTTATGGTGAGGGAACATATTCTCAGTTAAATTATTTAACACAAGGATTGCTTTTGTCTCCGTCCATCTCACCTTCAGCCATTAGTTTATTGGAGCACTCTGCATCATTACAGACAATGGTAAGTGATATATCCGCACATATTGGACAGGCGACAGCTATAGGCTCCATGATATTAGGTTTGAAGTATTATGCTTCCACTAGAAATCAGGTTACGTTGCCAATTGATCTTATGACTAAGTTTGATTTGTCACAGGAGTCTCTCCTTAGATTAAGTCAAGGACACTTGAAAGACGATAAAGAGATTGAATTCGTTCGTGATAAATTAAAGAATATTATATATGAAACTGCAATTACTGCTAATGATCATATTTTATCAGCAAGAAGTAAGCTAAATCGGTCGAGAGATGAAATATTGTCTATTATTAAATCTCATCCAAATGATCAAACTTTGCAAAGACACCAAAAACGGTGGAGAAAGAACATACCTGATGTTGTGTTCACACCTTTCATGGTAGCTATTCCTACGACTTTATACTTACGGAAATTAGAGAAATACGATTTTGATATCTTCCATCTTAAATTACAAGAACCAGAATGGAGATTGGCATGGACTTCTTTTAGAAACTACTATCAAAGAAGAATTTAAGAAACGCCCTAGATACCATTTTATTTGTATAATTATAAATCAAATATATATCTTTTGAAATGCTACAAGATGATGTTTGATACAGCCCATTATGTACTTCACAAAATATCAAATTTTCTTTTCTATTGATTTATTAATCATCTATTTATCACCTATTTAGGTTGTTGGTTTTGGGTATCTTGAACGTAATATTAAAGATGTATCAAGTCAAGACTATAATTGTCGTGCATTTGACGATTTCTTGGTTCGCGTCAGTAACATTTGTTGACATGGTATCAAATCGTTCAGTATAGTAACAACAAATTAACAAGTTAATCTTTAGACACATTGACTATTACATAGAAACATAGAAACCTTATAGAAGGGAAAGTGATTCTTGGAATAAGAATAATTATAATATCTTAAGACTAGTAGATTAATTATTTCCATTATGATACATCAATTTTCCAAGTCACCCACACCTTGTATCCCAATTGGCTATGGGCCATCAGGTATAAATCCACATTCTTCAATCTCAATTGTATCCAATGTCGCGATAGATCCCATCACTTTGATGATTAATGACTGTATGACGATATCTTCAGCAATGAGAAAAATGACTAGGTGGTCTCAAAGTGGAGTTGCGGCTATTCTAGGCGCCGGTGACATATTTGGAGAGAACGATTCCGTAACAAATTTGGGCTTAAGTACTAACATGACCAATAACGGAAGTAGTCGATCAACGGGAATCAATGACAACCCACTTTTATCTAGCTTTTTACAATTGAGATCGATGTTAACTGATGCGAAAAATTTGTATGAGATAGATTGCTTAACATTATTACAGCCGTTCTTATTGGTGATCAAGTCGTCTTCTACTTCAGGCCATATTACTTCTTTGGCTTTGAATTCGATTTCAAAGTTTATAAACTATGATATTATTTCTTTTAAATCTAAAAATTTGCAAAGTTCGTTAATTCAAATCATTTCAGCATTGACACACTGTCGCTTTGAGGCTGCGGATCAAAGCTCTGATGATGCTGTTTTACTAAAAGTTTTAAGGTTGTTGGAGGATATTCTTGAAAGTCCTTTGTCCAAATTACTACCAAATGAGGTAATTTCTGAAGTTGTTCAAACCTGTTTATCTCTTGCTTGTAATAAGAAAAGAAGTGAAGTTTTAAGAAAAGCTGCAGAAATGGCAATGACCCTGATTACCTTTCATATATTTCGTCAATTGAAAGACATCAAACCAGAAACAGTGGGAATAGATGATTTGCAAACAAACTTTTCTAAAACTCAATTACCGGAAGACATAATTGGTGGGACTGATACTAATTCCTCAATTAATTTTCCCAAAGGAGATGAAGAAGTCACGAAAGATAATGTAACTAACGATACAAATACTAACACACAAATTGATCCAGAACTCACTGAAAAAAATGACGAATTGGTTGATAAACCAAAGGAAAAAGATCATTCTGAGGATCCTAAGGAAGTCGTGGATTCTGAAGAACCTTTTGGTATAATGTGTATCAATGAGTTTTTAGGAATATTAATTTCAATGATTTCCCCATCGAACCAGTACCAGCATATGGAAAGTACTAGAGTATTTGCGTTATCGCTAGTTAATACAGCTATTGAAGTTTCAGGCAATGAAATTCCCAGGCATCCATCTTTAATGAGCTTGATCTCTGATCCTGTATCAAAACATGTTGTACAAATAATGACGACGACTGATTCTCCTGCATTATTACAAGCATCATTACAATTGTTTTCAACCATAGCTATCGTCTTAGGAAGACAATTGAAGTCACAAATAGAATTGACCCTTTCATTATTATTTAATTCAATATCTCCAGATTCTGTTGAGAAAAACGATACCATCAATGGCAATGAAACTTCTGTGTCTGCAAGAATTTCGAGCTCAAAAGAAATGCTTATTGAATCCTTGTCATTGTTGTGGACAAGGTCACCAGTCTTTTTCACTCATTTATTTATCGATTACGATTGCAACTTTGATAGAACCGACTTATCTAGAAAGTTTTTGGAATTTTTATGTAAATTGTCATTACCTGAGTCGGCGTTTCTTACGACTGACAATGTTCCACCGATATGTTTAGAGGGTATATTAACATTCATTGGCGGAATCAATGACAGAATCAAAAGCTTACCCATAGATAAAGAGTTAAATGAATTAAAATTGCATCCTTTAATTTTGGACAAGTATAAAAAGACATCATTCATTAGTTGTACAGACATTTTGAATAATGAACCAAAATCGGGAATTAAAGCTTTAGCAGAAAAAGGATTTATTAAGGATGAAAATAACGGTGATGAATTGGCTAATCTCTTTTTCACTAAATCTGGAAGATTGAACAAGAAGATTTTAGGTGAATATCTAGCAAAACCTTCAAATACAGAGTTACTAAGAAAGTTTATCAATATGTTTGAATTTACAGGCTTAAGAGTGGATGAAGCCTTGAGAGTTTTATTGAAAAGTTTTAGGTTACCTGGAGAATCACAACAAATAGAAAGAGTTGTTGAACTTTTTGCTGAAAGATATGTTCAATGTCAAGAAAATATAGAAAATTCTTCAGAGGAAGAAACTGTAAAGCCAGACCGTGATGCTGTATTTATTTTATCCTATTCAGTTATCATGTTGAATACAGATCTACATAACCCTCAGGTTAAGCAACAAATGGACCTAGATGCTTATAAGCGTAACTTACGAGGTGTATATAATGGAAAGGATTTTCCAAGTTGGTACCTATCTAAGGTTTACCATTCTATCAAAGAAAGGGAAATAATTATGCCTGAAGAACATCATGGCACAGATAAGTGGTTTGATGATGCTTGGCATAATTTGATTTCTTCAGAAGCTGTTAATACAGATAAATACGAAAACCCAGAATTTGATATTGTACAATTATGTCAATTTGATAAAGTTCTATTTGAAAGTTCCGTAGATCAAATCATTGACACTTTAATCTGTGTATTTAAAGAAGCTTCTGATGATCAAATAATTACGAGGTTAATGTCATCTATCGATAAGTGTGCCAATATTTGCTTATACTATGACTTGTCGTCTTCTATCGATAAATTAATTGGTTCTTTAGCAGAATTAACAACTTTGACAAACACAACTCATCATATTCCTAGCGCGGATGATAATGTACGCGAAGAAATTCCTATTACTCAAATTAAAGTTGAAAAGAAGGACGAGGCAATTACTGTTAGTGAAATGGCTGTATGGTTTGGTAGAGATTTTAAGGCTCAAATTTCAACTGTCGTGTTGTTTAGATTGATCAAGAAAACTGACTTTAAAGTTACTCGGTCGTGGAATAGCCTTATTAAGATTATATTGACCTTGTTCGAAAACTGTTTAATTAATCCTAACTTCTTCATTGATTTCCAAAGAAAAATTAAATTGAATCCATTAGCGAAGGTCAAACCTCGTTATATTATTAATAGAATAAAACCATTGAAAGAATCGGGTATTTTCTCGACATTTTCCTCCTTTTTGAAAGGTTACTCTGATGAACCGCCTGAACCTACTGACCAAGAAATTGAATCAACTCTTTCCACTATTGACTGTGTAAAGTCATTGAATATCCCAAGTATTTTTGAAAGTATATCAAAGGGCCTGAAAGATAACTTGAAACTATTTATTGAATTATTATTGAACTCAATTCCTACATTTAAAGATGAAACAAAAAGATACTTTGAAATTGAGAATTTGTTCCTATTTGAGTCTGTGGTCTGTTTTTGTTTATTATTGAACGATAAGACTATGACCAATACTGCACTTGAAAAGATGAAACAATTTAGCAATTTAAAGGATGTATCAAAGAAAGGTAACTTGAGAGTGTGTGCATATAAGCTATTATTAATTAGGAACAGTGATGAAACACATGAGGCTACTTTAACTGAATGTATAGAAGAATTGTCTGGGTTTGATAAGGAACTAATCACGAAACAAGGTGCGCATTTAACACAGCCATTGATTTCATTAGTAGACGATGAATCGTGGTGTTGCAAAAAATTACTTGATAATGAAGAATACTGGAAAGCTTTAAGAGTATTTGGGTCTATTCCAATATACTCCCCTGTTATTCTTAAATTCGTCGATACTATAATTTCAAATTTTCCTAGGGATGTAACCCCCTCAAATTACATGCCACTTCTTGGTTTATTAGACGAAATATCTTCTCTCGGTGCTATAGGATCACGATGGGAACAAGAAACTGAACAATTGACGGCATCTGGTCAGAAACCAGAGAATAATAGTTCATATTTCAAAGACATTATTGAAATTTCGAAAAGATCAATTTCGTTGACTGCTGAAGTGAACACAATTTCGAAAAGACCCGAATTCAAGCAAAAAGAACTTACGTTTTCTTTGATTCAAGCCTTAGCGCATCAATGTTTTAATCCTTGCCGTGAGGTTCGTACTTTTGCTATTAATACTTTACAACTGACGATCTTATCTTCTGATATTGACGATGAATTTACACCGTCGGGAATTTTCGAGTATGGCTTGTTTCCATTGCTATCGGAGCTTTCTAAAAAGGATATTTTGCAGACAGATTCTTGTGGGTTTATAAGAACCCAAACAGAAACATTGTCTTTGGTAAGCAAAGTCTATTTGAGGTACTGTGCACAATTTAGTCCTGAAGAAACTGATAGAATATGGCTAGGCATCTTAGAATATTTCATTGTTTTTAATGCTTTGGGTCAAAAATTTAATGCAAACGAGGACGTAATTAAAGAATCAGGTGCTGAATTGCTTAAAAATATGATTTTGGTATTACAGAATAATGGTACTCTAACTGAGAGCAAGACCGAATTGTGGAAAGCTTCATGGGAGAAGATCGATCAAGTCTATCCTAAATTGCAAAATGATTTAGTTCGACCAAAGACTGAAAATGACAGTCATGAAAGAGTGGTAGAAAAAGTAGAAGATAAGAAAAGGAAAGAAAACGTAGAAGCAGAAAAGAATGACAAAGATGTTGTTAATGAAAATAAATTGGAGAAAGAAAATGACGAAACAAAAGAAAATGAAGAGGAAAATGAATAGGATAAATTGAAACCACTGAGTTAAAGCTATCTAAAGAATAGTAAATATAAATAACTGTGTTTAAAGATTTGTATATTTTAATCTAGTCTTCCCTGTATATAAATTTTTCAATGTCTTAAATACGACTTCTTTCTTTGGAGAAAAGTTGACCATTGATACCTGTCAATACTAATAATGGTTAAGACTCAAACATATACAGAAAGAGCTTCAGCTCATCAATCGCCTGTGGCTCAACGTTTATTTAAGCTTATGGATAGTAAAAAAACAAATTTATGTGCGTCCGTTGATGTGAAAACTACTGAGGAATTCTTAACATTGATAGAGAAATTAGGACCACACATTTGCCTAGTTAAGACACACATTGATATAATTGATGATTTTTCTTACGAAAGTACTATTGTTCCTTTATTAGATTTAGCAAAGAAGCATAATTTCATGATTTTTGAAGATCGTAAATTTGCTGATATTGGAAATACTGTTAAGTCACAATATTCCGGTGGTGTTTATAAGATTGCGCAATGGTCTGATATTACTAATGCCCATGGAATAACTGGCTCAGGAATTGTGAAAGGTTTGAAAGAAGCTGCACAAGAAGTCAGTGAAGAACCAAGGGGTTTATTAATGTTAGCGGAACTATCAACAAAAGGATCTTTAGCTTATGGTGAGTACACTGAAAAGACGATTGAAATAGCCAAGTGTGACAAAGAATTTGTTATAGGCTTTATTGCTCAAAGAGATATGGGCGGTAGTGATGAGGGCTTCGATTGGATCGTCATGACTCCTGGTGTCGGTTTAGATGATAAAGGTGATAGTTTGGGACAACAATATAGAACTGTCAATGAAGTTGTATCAACTGGAACTGATATTATTATTGTTGGTAGGGGCCTATTTGGCCAAGGTAGAGATCCAACTGTAGAAGGCAAAAGATATAGAGATGCTGGTTGGAATGCATACTTAAAGAGAAGTGGATCACTGTAAACTGATTAATTTATTCTATAGGTAATATATATATATATATATATATATGTATTATAATTATGTACAAGGAATATAAACATTCAAGGATCGAGTCCACCCAATCCAAAGACCTCTTCATCCAAGCTATCTGATAATTTGGTTCTCATGATTTCAAAGACAAGTAAGCCAACCGAAGTTGCAGGAATTGTAGTTAGTGCATTTCTAACGAATCCCTTATAACTTAGTTGAAACCAGGTTGCTTTAGACTTAGTTTTTATTTTCAATACTTGGAGGTATGTATCAATGTATGAATTATAGTACAATTTTATGAAAGGGCGATAGGCAGTCGATTTTGACGCATTATAAACGTCTAGAGCTTCTAATCTTGATAAGTGGATCTTTTGTACTTTGGCAATTGGATATTGTACAGCCAATAGCGTAAATGCTGCTGAAGCCCCTGCTAACAATATAAAACTTGATTTTAAAATTTTGATCAGTCTATGTTTTTCTAATTTGAGGGCCTGTTCATCCAATGTCTGTACTTCTTTGCCAACGCCAATTTTAGCTAATTTCTTTGATATCGATAATTGGATTTTTCTATAACCTAATATAGTGCTGTATGTCAAGTTATACCCTTGAGTCTTTACGATTTCAAAAACTGAAAAATAAAACGCAAAACCAACACTATCTTTAATTAATGAGAATCCATAACCTGCGAATACTCCTACTAAACCCACTTCTTTTAGTTTACTCAAACCGTAAACCCATAAATTTTGATGTGTACCACTTAACATTTCAGCAGCCGACAGTCTAGTATATATTGCATCAACAGGTGCAGCAGCCAATGATTGTGCAGCACCAGCTATTAAACCTGCTCTCCAGGTATCCACTGGAGAATAGTAATAATTACTAAGTTGGTTACGCTTCTTTTCTTCCTCGTGTCGTTTGTCAAAACGATCCAATGCCGATAAGTAAGTCCCATATAGAATAAGACCAGTTGCGGAATTGGCAGCCAAGGGTGGCAACACTTGGTCAGGTATAAATCGCCATCCTTCTTTTCTTAGAACATTCACAAGCATACCTATTGACGAATGAGTCCAAATCCTGTAAGGTTTCAAATAAATCTTATCGTGTTTGTTGGCCACTTCTCTGACATACGCCATATAATCAAACCTTGATGGTCTGAATAGTTTCACTGGTGTTCTCAAGTATAATGCTTGTAGTTGATATATGACTGCACGTATACCAGCAGTGGATAATGTAACAGCCTGGTTACTATTCTTTACGGGCTGAGTTTGATTATTGGAATTACCTAAACTCTCCATTTCAAACGATGAGTTTACGTAACCTATAGGTATACTTTCCTTATGTACCAGAGATGTTGTTAGTGTCGGGATCTCTTCTCTTGATGTTGATGAAGAATAATCTTCAGACATTATTCACTTATTGATAATATATTCATTCGAGACCTAACAACCGGGTACATCAACTGGTATTTAAGTACAACGGATCTCTTTCGAAAACAAGCTATATCAGTATTCTATAATTCTATATTCGATATTAATACCAGGCATCGTAGGATCTATTTGCTGGACTATTTTCTGAGGTTCCAAATTCATTTTATATACAGGGAATTTAAAATATTAACGTATACATAAAATCATTATACACAGCTATAGGTATCTATCAAATATTAAAGCTATATCACAGGTCTCTGTAAAGAATGATTTCACTTTGTTTGAAGTAGCGTCTAGCATCTTCATCGATTAATACCAATGATAAATATGTGCGAGTCGAAAACTTTTTATTTACGTCTTTATAAGTAGGAGTTAAGCCGAACCCACCCAAAAATAGGCGGATTGGTATAGTCTCACCTTTAACGGGAGCACCATCCATAATCTCGAACCTCACTACTGTGGTACTATCTGTTATTTGATTAGGAGGAGCCCCAACTGTCTCTCTTCGAATCAACGATAGTTCCATATGCTTGATTTTCAACCTTACTAGCAAGAAATATATTCTACCAACTATAACATCTTTCAATGAGAACCGAGACTTCAGGTACTCAAATTCAATATGTAAGCAATCTTCGATACCTACATCCATCCTTACAGTATTGGGCTGTGTAATCTGGCTATTTTTGTCGTCCGTTCCCAGCTCCGATGTTTCTTGATTAGATTGGGAGGCTATTTGATACACCCAAAGTTCTTTTTCTCTTGTAATTTCAGTGGCTGATTTTCGGGACACTGTGACTTTTATATAATAACGCAAGTGTGCATTTTTTCCTCTATAACTTTCATATTGTTTCTCGACATTTTTGAATTCGAAGGGGTACGTTTCGGCGTGTATTAATTGTGATGGAGCTGCCAATTCTGTGGCCATGGACAAGAAGTCATTTGAGACTACACTATCAGTGTTAGTTTCAATTGATCCAAGCAATTGCACTTTTAGACCCAAATGTTCCACCTTTCTCCCTTCTCTCGTTCGGATTGTAACCGTTCCCTTCACGGATTCACCATCTTTGTAAATTGGTAGTTTTTCTAATCTTCCCTGTGGAGTCTTAACGTCCACATGCTTACGTACATCCTCATTATCCAATCTGATTTCTATATCTAAAGGAGCTTTGAAAAACATAGACATGATTGTGTTCTTTTTTGATTAAGTCCACTGGGTATGTAAATATTTTTAGCATACGTGCTAGATAGATTAAGCCACTTAATCTATTTGAATTCTGAACAAGCCAGAATTATATGCAAACCGATTTATCAGTCGCTCAAGCGACCAGTTGTTTACTGACCTAAAGACATTAACAGAACCTACGAAATATACCAAAAAGGAATATATTTTCAATTACATTCTTTTTACCACTTATGAAGTCATGGATCGTACTTATGTTCATAAAAAGTAGATTTTTGTTCACGTAAGTCTTACTATTCTTGGACACAACAGAATTAAACAAATTAATGCTAGAGATCACACAGTATTTCTGTCCTATCTCACAATGGAGTCTCATGAAAATTCTACACTGCATGATAGCAACGATCATTATATAGAACATATAAGCACCGTGGTTATTGTTCGAGTTTTGCAATCTGTAGATAAACAGATCTCCTGCATGCAATAACTCCATATATAAATATTCAGGAAAGTCAACA
Organism: Debaryomyces coudertii; assembly: GCA_030564605.1. Taxonomy (NCBI): domain Eukaryota; kingdom Fungi; phylum Ascomycota; class Pichiomycetes; order Serinales; family Debaryomycetaceae; genus Debaryomyces; species Debaryomyces coudertii. Next base: position 636,336 of record JAKTYF010000001.1, read on the forward strand.
TCCTTACATCCACAAGAAGATGAATTATAAAGACTTAGTGACATTGGCTTTCTTTATATCATGTTTTCTGTCGTTTCTTGACTTAAAATTTTTCTACAAAAAAAAAATTATTGATTATTGATATTTCAGCGCAATTTGCAAAACTTTCAATGAATCTTGTTTCTTGATGTTATGAAAACTGACACCTTATCTCTATTACGTGACACCTGAAACCACATGGACTGATCTTATTTATTGGGATTGAAAATGAACGTAAAATAGAAAGCACTCCGGAAAACAAAGGAAACTCTCCCCATTTTGCATCCAAACTGATCAGGAATGACCAAATGGTTTGAACCGGAGATTTACATGACGTTTAAAATTTTCTTGCTGAAACGACGCTAATAGACTGAAAATTAATTGAAGACATTGTTCTACTGCTGGGCTTTTGGTTCGGTATAGCATTAATTTTGGGATGATATACAAAGTACAAAGCAACAAATAATATATAATGAACGAAAAGAAGTCTAAAGCCAGATTAATTACGCTAATTATACTATGTTTAAAAGGGAAGGACATCAACCCTAAACACAATAAATATTACTTGTGGCATATCATGGATATAACAACAATTTTTGTATATTGTCAATAGTCTTTATAGAATACAAAGTTTTTGTGTTAACTATTTAGAATATACGAGACATAAAAGGCAAAAAAACTTTTTCCTTAAGATTTTTACAGTTTACGCATTTTATCGCCAATGATCGTAATGTCCTTTCAGCTTATTCATGTCATTAATCTTACAATTTGCATCATCGCCAGTAATTGCAAGTCTATCGATAACATTATGTCAAGTTATTTGGAGGAAATAGCGCCAGACGCTATAGCTCCGCATGATACGAAGGGCGAGCTTGACCAACCTCTCAAGCATCTTGATACAGTAATTGCCCTATACGATTTTCCTGGGACTCAACCATCACATTTGCCATTAAGCTTGGGAGACACGGTTTATGTTTTGACAAAATCAGATAGCGGATGGTGGGATGGGGTTATCATATACTCAAACAACGAGTTGGTGAGAGGGTGGTTCCCTAATAATTATGTCCGATTAATAAATTATGTTCAACCAGTATTGAACAAATTGAAAAGCAATAAGGAGATAGATTCCCTTACTGCTGCGAATACGGCGGCCAATGTATTAATTCCATCATTCACAAACTTGTTGCAAAAGAGTTTAGGTGACTCCGAAAGAAACTCTCCAGCAAATAGTACTAGGAAAAATTCAGTGGTGAGTTTCGCCAGCTCAGAGACGAGCATTCCATCAGACGTTAAGGCACCATCGATTTCAGGATCAGGGGCTTCGAATCATATTCCCTCTGTTTCAAACACACTAAACTCGGTTGATATAAGTATGGATGTTGTATTTACTGATGTTGAAGATGCGGAACGGATTGTAGAAAATTTCAGAGCTGAACATGGAAGAAATGTTATATGGTTACCACGATACACCACAGGTGGTGATGTGGTATTCTATTGCCATGAGTTAGACCTCTACTGTCAAAGTATGCCGTTGGCTGCTTACAAATCTGATTATGACGGATGCATGGAATCAGCCTTACCATCGAATGATGTCATATACGATCCTACTATATTAAAGCATGATTCGGAATTCACAACAATAAATGATATGCCTGACACAATTTTAACAAAAACAGACAGCAATTCGGGTTCATCCAAGGAATTTGATCCATTGAAAAGAGAATCCAATGCTTCATCCGTCAATTCCCAGAGCACGACAGCAAGTTCATACCATCACTTTTCACAACCGTTGTTCTCTATGGATGGCCTATTCTATTATCAACCCAGCGATTTAAAATACTGGAGTGAATTAAAAGAAAAATTTAACTACCTTTTAAATTTGTCCTACAAGGCATTGAAGGATTACGATAAGCAATTATTCACCACCCATTTTTCAAGGTTGAATAAAGTCATTTCGGTCGTGATGAGTGCCTCAAGATTAATACATGACGATTTTGTGGAAACGAAGTATGAAAAATCTATAAGAAGAAAATTGAAAAGAATAATGGGCTCCTACTCGCAAATATATTCAAATGGTATTCTACATTTAAGTGTTATGTATTATGACAGAAACATACCGGATTCAAAGCTATTCAGTTTTAAGTTTAAAAGCAGAGCTGAAAGTATAGCTCAAAAAAGTCCTACATCATCAATTTCAACTGTAAAACAAGACTTCGACCATGCTTGGGATACAAACAGAAATTCGAAAAAACCCTCGTCTAGAAGCGACACGAGTTTTATTTCTTACTTGCAACAGATTGAATTTGAAATAGATAACTTGAAGCGTGATATGAATGCATTGATAAAGATGTTTTTAGTATTAAGTGATGGCAAAAGAGTTAAAAAAAGTGATTACGATGGATCTGATCCCTCAGGGGATGAAGGAGAAGATCGATATAATATATTGCCACAAGTGTATCCCAGATTTATTGTTGACGAATTCAATGGTGGTAATTGGTGTAATCCATTTTTTGAAAGCAAAAACCCAGTTTTAAATCCTAGTGGGGATGAGTTGAAGAACAGATATCATCTGAAAATCATTATAGACCGCGATGCATATGATGCTATTAAAGGTTATACTGAAGATATGGTTAAACTAAGCGAAGAAACATTTGAATTTATCGATCCGAAAGCTCAACATTTATATTATAATGTTGTTTTAAAGAATGAAAGAAACACTCATATTCTCAGACTTATTTACAAATATTTGTATTCTGCAAGTTTGATGATTGATATGGCTGAATCGTTTGATTTTACTGTATTTTGTTTGATTCACAAGTTTTCTTCATCCGAAGATGACTCTGAGAAAGTAATGGATGAAGTGAAAAATACAACACGAAAACCTGAGCCGGAGGTAACTAGTAACTTAACCTTTGATTATCCAATAGTTCTTGAATTCTTCCAATTGAAACAACAATTCCATGATATAATATCAAGGATTGTAATGGCAACACAATCTTTAACCCTCGAAGACCCGGATGTTTTTAAGGGAATTAAGCATGAAGATCCTTTATTTTATGATCGCGATATTCTTAAAATTCCAAACGAGAAGGCTGCAATGTTGTTGATTAATATATTGGTAGAGCAGAACAATCAAGTTAAAGGGGATTCAATTTCCATAAACTGTGATACGTTGATGTACAAATATCTATCCGACGGTATTAAATTGTTTGATTCTCTTTTACCTATAGTACAACTGCTAATCGAAGAGAGAGAATCAATATTGAATTATGCAACAAGAGTTATGCACAATGACTTAAATGTACAGTTGTTGCTAATGGAGAGAAATAACACAGTTCATTCAGAAAAGTCTGATGAAGGTCATGCATATTATACAGGTAAGAAACAATCTGACGCGCCATGGTACTTGGAAGGAGATGACGAATATGATTTGTTATTAGATATCAAGGGGAATATTAAAGGTGGAACGAAAGAGGCGTTGGTTGCACATTTAACGCATCATGATTACTTTGATAGTAATTTTAACAGTACATTTTTGTTGACGTTTGCCACGATGATGTCAATAGGAGAATTTGTAAGTTTGCTAATGAATAGGTTCAATATTGAAGCCCCAGAAGGTTTGAGTTATGAGGAGTATAAGTTATGGATTTCAAAAAAGCAAGGCCCAATCAAGTTAAGGGTAATGAATGTTATGAAGCTCTTAATAGAAAGATATTGGGCAAACTCATATTATGATGAATGTGTACTTCGTAAATGGTTATCATTTATTCAAGGCCCTGAGGTTAAACTATTCTCTGTAAGCAAAATCTTGCAATCCAACTTGCAAAGTGTATTGAATCATGAGAAAGTCTGCTTCGAAAGACAACCTAGTGTACCCACTTCTAAACCGCCAATATCTATATTTAAAGGCTATCCAATTAAAAAGACAAAGTTATTAGACATTGACTACATTGAACTTGCTAGACAATTAAGCCTAAAAGAATTTAAACTATATTCTAAAATTACTAAGTTTGAATGTTTGACTAAAGTTTGGGGAAAAAAATCGGGACTTCAGGAAGACATCCAAAGTATTACAAACTTTATTAAAGCATCCAACCAATTAACTAATTTTGTGGCATACATGATCTTAAGGAAACAAGAAGTTAAAAAAAGAATACATATAATCACTTATTTCGTTCAAGTTGCCGAGAAATGTAAACAATACAACAATTTCTCTTCGATGACCGCTATAATTTCGGCTTTATATTCCTCACCAATCCATAGATTGAATAGAACTTGGAAACATGTTCCAGCGGAAGCTTTAACTAATTTACGAAATATGAATAAGTTAATGAATTCATCGAGAAATTTCAATGAGTACAGGGATGTCTTAAAATTTGTTGGATCTGAACCATGTGTCCCATTTTTTGGTGTCTATTTGAGCGACTTGACGTTTGTCTACCATGGAAACCCTGACAACTTAATGAATAGATCAAGGATGATTAATTTTGCCAAGCGTTCAAAGACTTGTGAAATTGTTTCAGGAATTGATAGATTCAAAAGCACTGCCTACAATTTACAAGAAGTTACTGATATTCAGGATTATCTACTTTCTTGGTTTGACAAATGCCCAACTATAGAAGAACAATATCAATTATCCTTAAATTTGGAACCAAGAATAGCTGCTCCGGGTAATAATCATGCAAGAAGTTTGAAAGCATCGACAGGAGGATTTTCTTTCGGTAAGCATTAGTTTAAATTTCATTGCAACTTGTTACTTAAATATAGAAGGTAGTAATTAGCTCAATCAATATTTCTGTTAAGCCTCACGTGTAGAATCTGCTGTGCGCGTACAATTTCAACTCGGTAATGATCTTGAGGCTAAACGAATCATTCTTATAGGTCATATTAATTATCAAGGGCTTCCGAACGGGTGAATACACATAATGTTTACGAAACTCAAGAACTTTTCTGAGGATGTTGCGAAAAGCTTCAATGATATAAATCATGACGGTAGCAGTGGAAATGGAATTGTACAGAACCGTCGTACGGTTAATTCAATTAATGAATTGAAGAATGAAAGTAGTGTACTACGTACTGAAACACCAGATGCAAAAGATTTGACACAACCAGAGGATGAACCATTATCGAAAAGCCTGTCTCCGGCACTTGGTGATAATAAAGCCGACACCATGAAGGGTAAAAATATTGAATTAGCAGAACTACCACCAGCTATAAGATCCAAGATGAAGAAGTTTGTCAAATATGAAGAGAAATACCCGATTTTATTAGAAGCGTTTAAAACAGAGAAAAGAAAAGCTGAACTAATTGTATCATTCGAGAAGGTTCTACAAGAAAATACGCCGATAACAAGTATTTCTGATGCAGGTCTACTAGTGGAATATCTCAATGGCATCAACGAAAAGACAACCATGTTGAATCAAGAATTGAGAAAATATGCAAAGGAGAATTCAAACTTGTCTGAAAAAATGAAAGCTATTGAAACTCAATTGAAGGAAGCGTCTGAAAATAACAAAAATGTAGAGGATAAGAAAGATACGCAAGCTGAAGAAGAACGTATATCTGAAGAATCACAACATGAAATAGAAAAACTCAAAAATACAATAATGGAGTTAGAAAAAAAAATAGAGGAAACGCAAAATGAAGAAATGAATATTGGGCAGAAAGGTGATACACACAGAGACTATTCAAAAGAAATTAATGGCTATAAGAAAGAAATCGAAACTCAAAAGAAAGAAATTGAAGCCTATAAGGAAGGAAATGAAAACAATAGGAAAGAAATTGCAGATATCCATGAAACATTGGAAAAATCTGAATTCTCTTCAAAGAAAATGAAGGATGATTTAGTCTCAACAACTAAGAGGTGTGAGATGTTGGAGAATGATTTGAAAACTATTTCGGATACATCAAAGAATGATGATGAAGTTACATCATCACTTAGGTCTGAAATATCAGATTATAAAAAACAATTAGATATTTTACGGAAAAATAATAATGAACTCGAAGTGGAAATTGAGAATAAAAATAGAGAACTTGAATTGTTTAAAGATAAATCAAAAACTATGCAGCATGATAATATTAACACGAATGATCATATTGAGAAATTGAAGGAAGAAACTCAGAAGTTGACTGATAAAGTTAGTGTCTTGTCAGGCAAAATTAATGAAAAGAATAATATAATAGATGACATGAAAAATAGCAAGACAATTGCGGAGTCGCAAGTCGAATCTACTAAACAGCCTACCTTGACATCGACAACAAAAAAGAATAAGAAGAAAAATAAGAAGAGTGCGGCAAAGAAACATATAGCTACTGAAAGCCAGGCCGGATTAAAGAACCAAATGGAAGAGACCTCTACTTCAGACGACAAGGATGATTTGAAATTCAAGTTTAATGAATTGAAATCAGAAAAAGAGCATATTGAGTCCTGCTTGAAAGATATCGAATCAAATAAAGAAGAATTATCAAATCAGTTAAAAGAGACTGAGGAAAAATACAACAGGCTAGTACAAGAGAATGAAAATTTAATTAAAAACCATAAGAAAGTTAAAAATGACTTGCAACTTAAAGCTGAAGATGTCGACAATTTAAGGGATCTGTTAAAAACTATAGGTGATGATTTGGTTCAAGCTCGAGATGAAATCAAAGAATTGAAAAAGTCAGCGAGAGAAAATAATAATACTTGTTTGAAAAAAGAATTGTCGGTAGTGCAAAATAAACTCGAAGAATTAAAGAATTCAAAAAAAGAAGTAGAAGTATCTAAACAAGAACTTTTGGAATCAATTGAAGATAGGACCAACGCCGATTCTCGTAATGAGAACTTTTTGAAAACTTTGAAAGATGAGAAGCAAAAACTTGAAGAAACCTGTCGCGATTTGAGCAAAGATTTAGAGAAAAGTAAAGGAGAAAATGCTGATCTCGAGAAGGAGATCCGAAGCCATTTAATGAGCATAGAGAATCACAATTCATCTGACGATTTGCTTAGAAAAGATTACGATTCATTAAAAAGTAAGCATTCAGACCTAACTTTGAAATTTGAAACAGCAAAGGAACAAACCGAAATTATGAAGAAAGAGAAGGATGATTCAACTAAGAAGATAAAAGAACTATCAGAATTCAAGAGCAATGACACGTCTCTTAAGTTAGAGATTGCGTCCTTGAAGACATCTATTAATCATAAGGTACAATTAATAGAAGAATTCAAGAAGAAAATAGATGAATTGAACAAACAGAAGGATGAGTTGTCCGAAACTATTGCAAAGTTGAAAGTGTCAGAAAGTGAACTCCAGAGCAATAATAAGAATTTAATTTCAGAAAAAAATACATTAGCTACTAAACAAGAATTATCAAATGAAAAGAATATTTCATTGACTAATGAATTGTCCAATCTTCAATCAGAAAAGCAAAAAATTACAACAGAATTAGAAAATATAGAAAACAAACATGAATCCTTAATGAAAGAGAAGAGTAGCTCAAGTAATTCAATTCAGACATTCAGACAACAATACGAAGAACTTTCTATGAAATCAAAAGAATCGTTGTTGAAAATTGAAAATTTGGAGGATGAACTCAATGAAGCGAGAACAATGCTACAGGAAAGAACAAGAGAGTCATCCACAATAAGGCGCATGTTAGTTGATACAGAAGAACAACTCGAGTTAAATAATCATGATTTCAAGAATGAACTCAATAAAATAGGCAAAGAAAAGGATGAGGTTGAAGCCAATTGTCAGTCCTTGATTAAGAGAAAGCAAAGAGAGACCGAGGAATTAAAATCAATAACAGATAATTATTTACTAAAAATTCAAGAATTGGAGAATAAATGTAATGAGTTGAAGCAACAACATGAGGAATTGAAGTTTCAGAAGTTAAATAACGATAAAGTTGCTTCTTTAAAGGACGAGAACTTTGACGAGACTCAACAAACAATTGAAACTTTAAGAAATTCATTACAGGCATCTGCAAAGAAAGTAAAGGACTTTGAGAACCTAAATAATACTTTAAAAAAGTTAAATGAAGAGTCCAACTTGAAATTTGAAAGATTGTCGAAGAATTATAAAATTGTCACTCAACAGTATAGACAGATTAAGTCATCTCAAGGGTCTCCAACTCATAGCAATATCCAATCTTCAGAGTCACTGTCAAGATCATCATCAGTTTTTGGGAGACCGTCTGTGGACGAATCAAGCTCTGAATCATCGAACCAGACAAATGTTGCTTACTTAAAAAATGTCTTACTTGGATTCTTCGAACATAAAGACCAAAGGGATCAATTGTTGCCTGTAGTCAAAGTTTTGTTTAACCTTAGTCTGGAAGATGAAAAAAAGTTCTTACTAGCTTTAAAATGATATCTCGCATATAATTTAATTGAAGTAATTTTTTTTGTATCGCGATAGTTTTTTATTGAAGACATCAGTAGATTCATTCATCGAATATTAATTTCCATAGTTTGTACTTCATACTAATATGCAAGACCCCTTCGATCAAAAAAAGACTTCAATTCTAGCCGAAATTGGAATGACGAACGAATCGACTCCTGATTCGTCACCGAAAGGAACTATAGATGAGTTTTGTATACCTATAATAAATTCAATAAATTCTAACAAAGATATGGTGACTACCTCGTCATGCTCAGGCAGAGTGTCTGTTTTTCTTGAAGGAACGAAGAACTTAGAGCGGGATGATATTAAAATCGGAGCCAAAGGGCATCACGGCCGTTGGATATTTGTCACTCATGATCCTAAAGAATTACCTGAATGGTTCAATTCGATTGACTTCAAGTATAACGTTAACAAGAACTCTTATGAATGTACCAACGTTAACACTCGTTACATATTGTTTAAATTTGAACCATTGATTTTGCATGTTAAATGCAGGGATTTGGAAATGGCCAATAAATTGTATTCTGTTGCTATGAGCTGCGGGTTTAGGGAGTCTGGGATTGGTACTAATAATATTGTTGGCATAAGAATATCTATCAAGCTCGATGTACCCATTGGGTTTCTAAATGAAACTTTTCAAGAATTGATGTCATTTGTATCGGAAGATTACCTTCGTTTGATAACAAAATTATCTGAAGATAGATTTAAGGAGAATTTTAAAAAACTAGATGCGTTGCATAAAGCCGTTGAGAGATTAAATGACCAGAGCAGTGTTACGTCTAAGGTGGAGACGAAGGAAGAAAGGAAAGACAGAAAAATAAGAGAAGGTTTGGCCAGACGAGAGGAGGTACGTGCGTTAAAAGAGCAAAAGAAGAAAGAAAAGCAAGTCAGAGAACAAGGACAGAATCATTAGGAGGAATAATAACCGAAGATTTTGATCAACGAACCAACACAATGTTCTGAATTTATTCAGTAAATACCAAAGTATTGATCAAAAGGTTATAGACGTAGTGTATATTATATAAACAATGACTAATCAGCTCAAACTTTTTTTCAACGTTCTTTTTTCATTTCAACGTATTAAGGACTAAAGAAATATTATTTGTTAAGAACGAAGACAATTACATTTGAAATGTCTGATCTTACCGAAAAATTGGAAGAGTTGAATGTTGAAGAACCAAAGGTTGCATCTGCTTCAGCAACTGATGTTGGTGCAGATGTCCCGTTGGGTGAGGATGGCCAACCGTTATCCAAAAAGGCATTAAAGAAGTTAGAAAAAGAGAAAGAAAAAGCACGTAAAAAGGCCGAAAGGGAAGAACAATTAGCTAAGGAAAAAATGGAAAGAGAAGCCAAAGCAGCGAATGATCCAGCGAAAGAGAATTATGGTAAATTACCAATGATTAATTCATCTTATAAAAGTGGTGTTACAAGAATCAACATCAAGGACTTATCCGCAACAAATGATGGTGAAGAAGTTGTTTTCAGAGCTAGAGCTCACACTTCCAGACAACAAGGTGCGACTATGGCATTTATTACTTTAAGACAGCAAGATAATTTAATTCAAGCCTTAATTAAGTCTAATAATGAGTCGGTCTCAAAACAAATGGTTAAATGGGTTGGATCCATCAACTTAGAGTCGATTGTTGTAGTTCATGGTGTTATTAGAAAGGTTGAAGAGGAAATTAAATCTGCAACTATTCAAGATGCGGAAGTTCATGTGACTAAGATTTACACTATCCAAGAAACCCCAGAACAATTACCAGTTTTAATTGAAGATGCATCTAGATCGGAAGCCGAAGCTGAAAAAGCCGAATTACCAGTTGTGAATTTAGATACCAGATTGGATGCCAGAGTTATTGATTTAAGAACACCAACCAATCAAGCAATCTTTAAAATCCAAGCTGCCGTATGTCAATTATTCAGAGAATTCTTATCCTCAAAAGGCTTCACTGAAATTCACACTCCTAAGATTATTGCCGCCCCTTCAGAAGGTGGATCAAATGTATTTGAGATTTCTTACTTCAAGGGTAAGGCATACTTAGCACAATCCCCACAATTATATAAGCAACAATTAATTGCTGCAGATTTTGAAAAGGTTTATGAAGTTGCTCCAGTTTTCAGAGCTGAAAATTCCAACACACATCGTCATATGACCGAATTCACAGGTTTAGATTTGGAAATGGCATTTGAAGAGCATTACGATGAAGTCATTGATGTCTTATCTGACTTGTTTGTTTTTATTTTTACTGAATTGAAGAACAGGTACGGCAAGGAAATCGCTACAGTTAGAAAGCAATATCCAGTTGAAGATTTCAAACTTCCAGAGGACGGCAAAATGGTTAGACTTCACTTTAAGGAAGGTATTGCTATGTTAAGAGAAGCCGGTAAAGAACTTGACGATTTTGAAGATTTATCCACAGAAAACGAAAAGTTATTGGGTAAATTAGTCAGAGAAAAGTACAACACTGATTTCTACATCTTGGATAAATTCCCATTAGCAGTCAGACCATTCTACACGATGCCTGATAGCGAAGATTCAAGGTATGGTAATTCTTATGATTTCTTCATGAGAGGTGAAGAAATTTTATCTGGTGCCCAACGTATTCACGACCCTACGCTCTTAGAGGAAAGGATGAAAGCGCATGAGATCGATCCTAACGTTCCAGGTTTAGATGATTATATCGATGCTTTCACCTACGGATGTCCTCCACATGCAGGTGGTGGTATTGGACTAGAAAGAGTTGTTATGTTCTTCTTAGATTTAAAGAATATTCGTCGTGCATCCTTATTCCCAAGAGACCCAAGACGCTTAAGACCATGAGCATATAGTTCTATTAATATACAAATACACTTATTATTAGCATTGCATTTAAAGACAATATAATTTTAGAAAAATAGTTTTAAAGAAAGTAAATGCAGCGTACATTAAACTAGAATGAATTAATTGTGTGAAGCTATTTTTATTTAGCTGTAGAACGTCTCCTGGTATATCACGTATCAACCTTTCAACCACTTCCTTAATGATACTAGGCATACATCGAGTAATTGTATTGTCCTTCAAAAGAGCGTGTATTCCGTCAAAATTCAATTTTTTGCGGAAATTCATCAAGGAAATTTGAAGATAATTACGAAGTAATAGATAAGCAAATATAAAAAGATAGGTACACATAAACTAATTAATATGGAAGCAACAATATTACCAAACCCAAAAGATAGCAATGCCACTATCTTGTTAATGGGATTACGTAGGGGAGGGAAGTCGTCTATATGTAAAGTTGTTTTCCACAACATGCAACCTTTAGATACATTGTACTTAGAAAGTACTTCAAAGCCGACCTCAGAACAATTTTCACTGTTAATAGACTTATCCGTTATGGAACTACCAGGACAATTGAATTATTTTGAACCGAATTACGACTCTGAAAGGCTATTTTCAAGTGTGGGAGCATTAGTTTATGTCATAGACTCACAGGATGAATATTTGAATGCACTTACAAATTTATCAATAATTATCGAATATGCATATAAAGTGAATCCGAAGATCAACATTGAGGTATTAATACACAAAATTGATGGGTTATCGGAAGATTATAGGATTGATGCACAAAGAGATATAATGCAGAGAATTGGAGATGAATTATTAGATTTGGGGTTAGAAGGTGTGCAAGTTTCATTCTATTTGACGTCTATATTTGACCATTCCATATATGAAGCGTTTTCCCGAATAGTACAGAAATTAATTCATGAATTGCCATCATTGGAAAATATGTTGGATAATTTAGTTCAGCATTCGTCAATTGATAAGATTTTCATTTTTGATGTGAACTCAAAGATTTACGTCGCTACAGATTCATCTCCTGTTGATATCCAGACATACGAGGTGTGTGCAGAATTTATCGATATAACTATTGACTTAGATGATCTATATATTGAGAATGAGAATTCTAAGAACGATAACCAAATGATTGTAAAGAAGCAAGAATTAAAATCGATATCACACTTGTCGAACGGATCCTTACTTTATTTAAAAGAAATGATCAGAGGCTTAGCGTTAGTAGCCTTAGTTAGACACGATGAAAACAACAGTGATCTAACTTTAGATAGTTTGTTGACTATTATAGATTACAATGTTAACAACTTTAAGAAGTCGTTGATGAGAATGTGGGAGAATTCAAAATTCAAGGGCCAACCAATTAATGATAACAGCGAGTTAATAGACTGAGCAATCCACACAAGCATATGTTTAATTGAGTAGGCCCAAGCCCCACTGATATACAAATATATGAGTTATGTGACCACAAATGCAAGGAAGAGGCTGTATTTTGTTGAGCATTCTCTATTTAGATACATATTAAATAATAACTGTGAGGCAGGGATGTGCCAAACAATTTTTCAGGATAATAGAGTAATATGAAGTCTAGACCGTGTATGGCATGTATGATAATTAGATTTGCAATCGATTAGGGTCATCGTAAGTTCATTTAAAGTATAGGGCGGCCAGGACTTTGGGGGAAAACAACGGTCATCGGTCTTTGCGAAGAGACTCAAAAGTACGAACTAGATATACCAGCAGACCACAATATTAGCAAACTAGATAAAACATAGAATCTACAGTCAACAATTAACAATAAACTTGATTTCTTTTATTATGCAATTGGGAGTAGTTATTAATAGAAATAAACCATAAAATAAAATAATATACAATAGAAACACTAACATAGTCATTAAAAAGATCTACCAGCATTCGTAACCACCATCAACAACTAAGTTGTGACCTGTCGTGTAGCTGGATGCCGTCTCGCTAGCCAAGTACAAGATAGAACCGACAAACTCCTTTGGTTCGGCCATTCTCTTCATTGGAATCTTCGATTCCCAATCTTCCTTCAAGTCAGAGTGACCCGAGATAACATTTCTCGTCAATGGAGTCAAAATGTAGCCAGGACTCAATGTGTTGACCCTGATATTGTATTTGGCCCATTCACAAGCCAACGATCTGGTCAAGTGAATGACACCAGCTTTCGACATGTTATACATACATTGAGGCTGTGGGTCGTTCACAACGGTACCCGACATCGAACCAACCAAAATAATGGTCCCCTTCTTGTTGCTATTGATCAAAGGACGGGCAAATGCTTGTGACACGTAGAAAGCACCTAATCCGTTAACCTTCAAGATACCTTCCGCATTGGATGATGGGTATTCTTCAGCAGCGAAATTTTCACAATATCCTGCGGCGTTAATCAACAAGTCTGCCACTATGTCGTGGTGCTCGTTAATCTGATTGAAGCATTCTTCCACATGCTCAAAGTCCCCAATGTTACACGACCAAGCTGAAACTGCTCCCGCTGGGCTTTCGTGTGTCCCTTTTAAGGTCTCCTGTCCCCATGTTTCCAACTCCTTAGCCGCAGTCTTGGTTCTTTCCAAGTTCATGTCAATCAAAGCTACCTGTGCTCCTTGTGCCAATAATGCTCTTGACACAACAGAAGCCAATCCCCCGGATCCACCTGTCACAATGGCCAATCTACCATCTAATCTAAAGTTTGGAACAACATTATCGTATGAGTAATCCATTGTAGCAGTGTCTATTTATTTTCTTCAATAATACCTATTCTCACCAAAAGATATTTTTCTTGTGGATTGTTGCATTTATATATAATTTGGTACCCCGGATTATTAACTATGACCAACGGTATAAAATTTAAAGGCGGTCACAAAAGAAACGATGACCATATCGAAGTGTCGAACATACTAAATTTAGTGCTACACTTACTGGTGTACAGAAAAGAAACGATCGCACGGTTAATGACGATGACATAGCTTTTTTCCGAGTATTGCTGCACAGACATGCTCAAAATGTGCTCGTTGACTCAACCACGGTTATTACAACCACTCGGCAAACCAAGCAATTACGTATTCGGCCACATCATTACGTCGATGTGATGTAGTTGTTGTGGACACAGAGCCAACGTGGCAACTATGACATAGTCAGAGGTCATAGTACAGAAAAATGGATAAGAATTACGTAACAAGCGATGAATTTTGTAATGCTTGCATAGAACTCCGGGGCCGGAAAGCAGCAAGTAAGCATACAAGAGATCAGTAAAGTGGGAGTCGGAAACCACGTTCGAGACTACGAAACACTCTAGGCGGCTTGTGGTAACAGGGGACAGCAATAGTGCTGCTAGGGGATTACGGGACAGACACTGACAACAACACCGTGGTTTGTAGTCCGCGACCGTGGCAATGAGATGAAAGAGGGCACTAAAACTGCTTGTATCTACCGATAAGGATGACAACTGGACATAGGCGCGAGATGAGGTATCAACCGGGCTCTGAGTTCAGGGAGTCCCTGGAGATTGTAAACCACAACAAGTGTGCAGACGGGAAAGGCGGTGAAGTGGCTGCAATACAAGGGATGTTTCAAGAAGGAATAGATGATCAAAACCTGCGGCGCGCTGACGTCAGCGGTGATGGCGGTTTATGTAAGAATATGCTGAGCCGCATACTATATGGTCACGAGCCTCGGAACCAACGGTGCCGGAAGCGCTATGTGTCAGAACATGTCGGCTCTTCTGGGTTTGATCTGCCGGATTAGGTGATCTGGATCTGGCTCGGGCTCCTTTCTACGTTTGGTTGCACTAGAATAGTGCGTAACGCAAAGAACAGCGATTGAGTTTTGGAAATAGCTTATTATTGCCAAACCCGGAAACGCACAAAAAGTCCGGAGTACGATAACAATCCCGGAGACACCTAGTGGGATCTGGGGGATATGATAAGACAGTGACGTAATGTGGATGCTAGATGCTCTCTGATGGATATAATTATATCTCGGAGTGGTTTAACTGGTGGGTGCAATTTGATAGGTCGGATACTATACAACAAGTGGTAAAAGTTGGCATAGGGCAACCAGTTATTTTCCAAGAATTATTCCAAGAATTATTGGGTTTGCAGAGTGCGATTATTACATTGTAGATGTATATTATCATGATTAGTCATTTATAAACTACCAAGTACATAAAGTTTTTGATGTTCTATTACGAACAGGTGAACAAGAGTAATAACGTTAATGTATTCGACTACCGCATGCTGATGAGAAGATAGCCACGTGCTAATTGTGGTGATGTCTACTCTGAGTTCAGCGTTGACGAGTCAGATGCCTTCTTTTTGATCTTGGCAATTTCCCTGTTGTTCTGTTGTTGCAATCTCTTCAAGTTTCTAGCGTCGGTCGCAGCCTGCTTTTTGTCGAGTCTGCGGTTGGCCCAGTTCCTGAGTCTTTCTCCATACATAAGGCAGAAAATTGGGAAGGGGACCCCCAAGGCGAAGGCAATAAACGCACACATTGTGTTACCCCAGCCGTAATCAAGCTTCTTGTACATTGGATCGGCCGCAAGCGGCAAGGCAAACCCAAAGATAGATCTATAGATCGAACACGATGCAATTGACGAGGCCGAAAGACGTGTGTTCATATCAATCAAATAGTTTTGGATTGTCTGGAAAACCGGGATATATGAAAAAGCAAAGATACCACTTCCAAGTGCCGGCATTATCCAGTGTATTTCTTTCTCTGCCGACCACCCGTACCAGATGAGCCCAATGGGTATACCGATACCAGAAAAACACAAGCATGGTAATCTATATTCTGGTTTACTGACACCGTTATTTTTTTCTGTTAGCTTGATATAGAAATAGTCAATGAGCCATGTCCAGAATGCAATACCAATGATATAGCCAATACCCATAGGAATGAACATCAAGCCCGAAATACCGACAGAAAAACCATAGTTTTGTTTAAAGACTCCTGGAAACGTAACGACCATCAAGTACATGAACCCATAAATGAACGCCATAAACGATCCTAAACCAAAAACCATTGGGTGCGAAACAAGTAATTGCAACGGCCTAGTAACAGTATCGAACACCTTTTCGTATGTAGTCTCGCCATTCGCAATTTCGAAAATTGTATGCAAGTGACTGTTGCCAGTTTCCGCTCTTAGTCTATTAGCTTTAAGGCTTAATAATTTTGGGGAGTATGTTTCCTTGAAAAGTAGAGTACCGATAGCTGCCACGACACCATTCAAGATCGCCAACACAATAAAAACCCATTTCCATTGAGTATTTTCAACAATAAAGCCTGACATAATAGGCGAGATTACAGGTCCCAATATCGGACTGACTGAATATGCTGCCATAGCGAATTGTCTTCCTCTATCATCCCATAAGTCGGCAATTGTACCTGCACCGACATTCAATGGTGCAGCACCACCAAGACCCCCGAGAAATCTAAAGACACATAGTTGCGTTGTAGTCTTCGCGTAGGCGCTTGCAAGATTAAAAATGAAACTTATCCAAACGGCGATGTTAAGCACCCATCGTCTACCAATTTTGTCTGATTCTGATAATGGAGCAATGATAATTGGACCCAATGCCCAGGCTAAAACCATAATTGAAACAGAGAACGATTGGAGAAATTGTGAATTCATATTGAGATCGGCCGCAATATCAGGCATGGCTGGTGAACAAACAGAAGAGGACATTGGGGGAATCAAAGTGTAGACAGAAACAATTCCTGTATGTAAACACTTCGATGCTACCGACCAATTTCTCGGGTATTCTGGATCATCTCTCCCATCCCATGTAACCAACTCAGGGTCGATGCTACTGAATTCACCACCAAATTTCGTTGTGGGCACAGGAATATCAGGAACCTCCTGATATAACCTATCCTCCTCTGATACATGCTCCTCCATTTTGCTTTCCTTATCTAAATGTCCGCTTCGGTCCGCCTCTATATTAGCATTCTGAACTCTTTGCGATAGCGATGTTAAAATGGTTGATTTTGTTGCAGTTCTTTGAAGCATGATGTCTTCCTCTGGCATGTCCCCATAAATTTCTCTCACGGAATAACTGGTTGAGTATCTACTCAAGCTATGCTGACTATCCACCGAATGTCCAAGTGAATGTCGTGATCCTTGCAAATGCTCTGCTAGTGAGGATATGATGGAATGGGACCTTCCTCTATCTGACTTATGACCCACACTAGATCTTCTCCTTATGCCTGATTGCGTTGACTGATTATTATTATCATATGCTAATGGCTCTCGGGTTGGTGATTCCTCTTGGCTTGAACTTAGTGAGGAAACCGACAGGTTACCGGACTTCAGTGTCAGGGCATAGAGTCTTGCATTGCTATCACCGTTGTTATCATTCGCCTCATCCTGTACCAAAGATGTGTCTTTATTTGTTAGATCGCTAGAGGACGACATCTTTAAACTATAAAGAAACATAAAATTTGAAAAATCGTATTGAACTTCTGCGCGATGTGTTTTTCCGGCAAGCAGTCAAGTTTAGCCTTGCATTTTTTTGATCCTACTTTTATTACGCCATTGGCCATACATAGTCACACTACATACTACATACAATACATACAACACTCTCCACTCTTTTCTATCCAACAAAACCGCAATCTATTGGCCTCATCATCACATATTCGTTATTGCTAGTAATATCTCACCTTGGATGACTAATGCACCTTATCTTCAGTTTCGGACCGACGTTCCGAAGCATTATTTGTGGCCTGTCAAACTACCGAGTTACGATTTCTCCTTAGCCAGTTCTCTAGCCCCATACAAAGACTATACTCAGGTATCGCTACAATCATACGGAAGACTGTAGAATACTCTTGCTTCAATGTTGGATTTCTTCAGCCTCGCATAATTGTTCTCCCGTGTCTCCACGCCTATATTTCTCCCCACAATTCAAGCACCTACAATCGTAGAGATAAAGGGATAAGCTTATCGATAAATGACATCTGCCACCGATGCAAATATATATATATTATATTGCATTAGTATGGCATGTGTATTGTAGCGAAGCTTCAAGGTGTCTTTCCAGATATGATGCATAGAAGGTTTGTACGGGAAATAGCAATTCGGGCTCAAAGACCTGTGTCGCAAACATGTCGTAGGCGGAAATAATGCATGTCGTAATATCCTAAATAAAAGTCGCGTCGTTTAAGTTGTCGTTCCTGTCGTTTAGCGCGTAGTTTCTTTTTTTTTCACCATGTATATAAAATGAAAATAAAAAGGAATTTATTTACAATATCAAGATAATCAAGGATTAACGATGTCATCAAGGTATGTAAAGAGTTACTGAAAGAATGGAGCGGTAGTAACAGAAGCACAAGGAGCAGGATATTGGAACATAATACTAACAAATATATAGTGTCTTTCACGATTACTCTCTGTTTTCAAATGCCACGACATTTGGCGAGGTGTACAGTAATTTCAACCAGGTTGACCTGTTGAATTGGATAGAAAAAGTATGGGGGTCATATTATTATTACATGGGAAATGACTTGTTTGCTACTGGGTTGTTGTTTTTCACATTGCACGAGGCTATGTACTTCGGAAGAAGTATCCCATGGATGATTATCGACAGAATCCCATACTTCAACAAATACAAGATCCAGGACGCGAAGATTCCATCGAATAAGGAGCAATGGGAGTGTTTGAAGTCAGTTTTGACATCACATTTCTTAGTTGAAGCTTTCCCTATTTGGTTCTTCCATCCATTGTGCCAAAAAATCGGAATCAGTTTTGAAATCCCATTCCCAAGCTTGTCGTCGATTTTAATTCAGTTGGCGGTCTTTTTTGTGTGTGAGGATGCATGGCACTACTGGTTCCATAGGGCCTTACACCACGGTGTTTTTTACAAATACATCCACAAGCAACATCACAGATACGCGGCACCATTCGGATTGACTGCGGAATATGCTCACCCAATTGAGGTTATGTTATTGGGATTTGGTACTGTCGGAATTCCAATTGTATGGTGTTTAATCACTAAGAACTTGCATCTTTTTACAGTTTGCATCTGGATCACATTGAGATTATTTCAAGCTGTAGACTCTCACTCAGGATACGAATTCCCATGGTCATTGCATCACTTCTTGCCATTCTGGGCAGGTGCCGATCACCACGATGAACACCACCACTACTTTATTGGTAGTTACAGTTCGTCGTTCAGATGGTGGGATTTTATTTTAAATACCGAAGCTGGTCCAAAAGGTAAATCTTCCAGAGAAACAAAGATGAAGACCAAGGCTGAATCAAAGAAAGAATTATAATGCTTTCTAATTATAATACTATCTAATCATAAACGATTTTTAGTTATACTCTAGAATCATCACCCTATAGAATACTAATTTACAAACAAAATTATATAGATTACATAGTTCACTATATGATAATATAGGCTACTTTAATATTAATATAATTTATGAACGAGATAAATACTATGCTGTACATGTCTATTTCTTAAGCCAATTGTTATACTCCTTCCTCTTTTGTTTTATATCGATGAAGTCAACTCTAGAGTCGTATTCTTGAAACCCATTAATACCAATCTTTTCGAACTCTCTTGTCGCCTTTCTCATTTCAATCTTTTTTAAGTACTGGTCATCTGGCTGTACCATCTTATTCTCGATCGACAATTTAGGTGTATTTTCGATCGATGCTATCGATCCAATGACAAATATAACTAAGGCAAAAATGACTTCCACCATAATTTCGGTTGGCATTGATAAATAGTCATATTCGATATGCGTTTTCAACAATTGATGAAATTCAAATGATGAATACGCGGCATGTATAAATAGCAATGAACCAAAAAGATACAATACTGATGGGTATATCATGTTTCAATGCCAATTTTAAAGAATAAGTTTGGTTGATTAGTATTCTGTTCATTTATATTTCGTGAATCCTAAACCTAAATGTCGTCCATTTGTGAAATAAATGTCGTCGTATCAATTTTTTAAGTAGCTTGATATGAAAGTGTCCATTGTAAAGCATCCAACCATTCAAGCCTGAGTATCCATCAAGATATAAAACAAGTAGAATCAAATCTAGGCCAGTATCAAATTAGTCTTTTTCTTATTCTCTGTTTTGATCAGTTGCAAAATATAGAAACCTATGACAGTCCCCATTAAGTAATCTTTCAATACAGCTAAAGGTAATCTCTGTTGTACGATGAGTTCATTAGTAGCGACACATTCTATGAATTGGGACATTCCATTTAACAGTACTTACTCCCCAACACACCTATATATATGATCAGTTCAAACGTATCAATAATACTAAAATTCCTATGCCATTCAAACTACCCTAAAAATAACAGTTACTTGTGAATTAAATAAGCTTATAGTATAGTGAGAGTATAATAATATCAGCTTATATAGATTTATACCATAGAAGCTGAAATATAAATTCTGGGTTCTTGAAAGATTATTGTAAATTAAGGTATTAGACATTTGCTTATCAGAAACACAAAATTAAAATGATGCAAAAAATTGGTCACAAGCTTATCTTTGTGAAAATATTAACAGCAGTAAATGCAGTTGAAGTATATTAGAACGTTTTTAAAATATATTCGGACTACATTGTCTGCGGTTTCTACTCATAAAACTAAACCATGAGGTTGAATTTAATCATATTGATGTATGTGGCAAATTTCGCCCTTATTTCTGGGCTTTATGTTCCTCACTTCGAATATTTGAATAATGGCGTAGTTGGAGCAGTACAAAAGATTTTGTCGATAAATATATTTACGAATGCCAATGATAAGATATGCTTGTCACCGATTGATGAAAACTCTGACTACGAAAAGTGGCTAGTAAAGCAAGGAAATTTCTCTTTCAAAGGAATTTTAAATAATATTGGAGGCATTAGCGAGCTATTACAGGAGAGTGAAGTTAGCAAAGGGGCAGTTGTTGCATCTCCCTCAAAATTCCGGCCAAACTACTTCTTTCAATGGGTTAGAGATGCTGCATTGACCATCAGATCTTTGATTCATTATCTCGAAGACACCAATGTGTATGATCTGGAGTTATGTTCCATAGTAGAACAGTACATTGAAAACAATTACCATCTACAAAGGTTACCCAACAAACTGGGAAAATTTGATGATGTCACTAAGTCTGGTTTAGGAGAACCTAAATTCTTACCAGATTGCTCATCTTTTGATGAGCATTGGGGAAGACCCCAAAATGACGGTCCAGGACTCAGAATTTCGACCATCGTATCCTACTTGACTTTGATGGAAAAGTATGGACTAACTTTATCTAATACTTTTTTGAAAGATGAGAAGTTTATATATAATGAAATCGTTAAACCTGATTTGTATTTTATTATTCAGAATTGGAAAAAGAATAGCTTTGATCTTTGGGAAGAAATTAATTCAATTCACTTCTTTACATCAATGTCTCAATTAAGAGCTATAAAAGATGGCATGAATTTAGCAAAGAAATATGAAATGGATACTAAATTTCTTGGCCAGTTACATGCAACATTCGAAAATTTGAAGAGGTTCATTGAATTCGATGCAAGATTTGCTATTCCTTCGTCTCTTTACATTATAGAAACCCCAAGTTTATTTTCAAGCGGTAAAAGGTCTGGTCTTGATGCGGCGGTTTTACTTGCAAGCATTCATTCCCATGATCTAGAAGTTGATGAATATGCCGATATTCCATTTGAAGTGAATGATTACCATATTTTGAATACTATTAATGCAATGGCTTCGGATATGAGATTTAGATACCCGGTAAATCATGATAAAATTGGTAAAACTTCTGTTGGGGTTGCATTAGGTAGGTACCCCGAAGACATATATGATGGCGTGGCTACTTCAGAAGGTAACCCGTGGTTTATTGTTACGGCATCTGCAGCAGAGGTATTATTTAAAACAATTTTTAAACTCCTCAGTAGTCAACAAGATTTATTCATTAACAAGAATAATCACGACTTTTTTCATACGTTTATTAACTTTGAGGAAGATGAGTTAGAAGAGCTTATCATTCATCATAATTCAGTTCGATACAATAATGTTCTAAAGGGTGTATTTGATTACGGAGATTCGTTCTTGAAGGTAATAAAAGATCATGCTCATAGAGAAGGACATTTATCGGAGCAATTTAATAAATACACTGGGTACATGCAAGGCGCAAAAGACTTGACTTGGAGTTATAGTGCATTCTGGAATGCCTTAAGATGGCGATATAAAGCTTTGGAAGTTTTACAGCCATTACAGTATGAAACATTATAATTTGCGGCATATCATATCTTATTTATATATACATTACCTATTGGTATACTAATATACCCTTATTTATTTATCCATATTATTCAACGTTTCGAAAACGGAAACGTTGTCAAATTCTTTTTCTGTCCTGTAGCATTCGCTACTTCTATCCAATAATTCACACATTTCGTCCTTCGTTAACAAATTTTCATTTGGTGCTTCATCCAATTTATAACCTTTATTACGACTTTCACTTTCGTTTACTTCGCCATTAATTCTAAAACTCTTGGATAAATTTATTAAATTCTTGAAGTTGAGATCTTTATCATTTATAATTTTTTGGAATTTATTAAACTTGAATTCACCCATTTGGATAATAATTTTCTCAAGAAATCTTTTGGAATATGATTTACTAATCAATATTTCTTCGATTGAGTTTTTTATAAGGAACCGATAAATTTTAACAGCCTTCGTTTGTCCTATCCTATGCACTCTATCAATAGCTTGTAAATCAATTTGTGGGTTCCAATCATTGTCAAAAATTATCACTGTATCCGATGCGGTTAAATTTATACCAAGACCTCCAGCTCTTGTGGATAATAAAAAAACTTGCTGCTTGGAACCTTTGGAGTTGAAGTCGTGTATCTCTACCTCCCTATCCAGTTGGCTCGTGGATCCGTCTAGCCTGCAGAGATTAATATTCTTATAGTTGAGCCAATCGTTTATTAAGTCTAAAACCTTTGTGAATTGGGAGAATATAAGCACTTTGTGATTTTGCAGCAATAACTCATCCAACAATTGCTCCAAAACCTTAAACTTCGAAGAATTCTTTAACAATAGCTCCATAAATTTCCCTTCGTTATTCGAATCTGGTTCGAAGGGTTCATAAAATACATAGGGCGAATTACAAATGTTTCTCAACTGGATTACCAAGTTTTGCAACGATAGATTTTTTAATTGTTTTAAGCTTTTACGATACAACGTATCAAAAATATACTCTTTTCTTTCAGACTTAAACAATTTTGCAATTTCTATCTCATTCAATTCCGGTTGAGTTTTTTCACCATTCTCATCCACATCATCAAATTCGTCGTCACTATCTGCTTCCTTGAACGATCTGAGCTTCGAGCGTTTCGAAGATGGTATGAACGATAGCTTTTTCTGTATAAGACCATCTATCTCGGAGGCTTTGAACAAGGTCGCGTGGTTATAGAGAAGGTATTCTTTCAAGTATACTTCTAACAATCCAAGTAGCAAATTGTTGTTCAAAGCCTCATTATATAACTTCTTCTGTAGCGAACTAAGAGAGATGTGAATGATATATTCCTTCTTGGGAGGCAAATTGCGGATGACATCCTTCTTTAATCTTCTTAGGATAAACGGCTTTAATATTGTATGCAAATTCTTGACCAAGCTTTCCTGGATGTTCAATTCTATCAAGCGGTTCGTTTCGTCATCAGTGGTATCGTTCTGCGGCTGGAAATTCGTCAACTCGTCAAAATTAAACCATTGCTGGAAGAGATCCAAATCGTGGAAGATGTCAGGAAGGATAAAGTTCAACAATGACCATAGCTCGCTGAGATTGTTCTGCAAAGGTGTGCCGGTGATCAAGAGCTTGTTGTTGACGTCTAACTTCTTCAAAAACTTTATTAACGTGCAGTTATTGTTCTTTAGGCGGTGGCCCTCGTCTATTATGAGGAACTTCCAAGAGACATGGTTAAGCTTGGCAAAGTCCTTGATGGATATCTCGTACGAGGTCAACACCACGTTGTAGTCGCGGCTGATTGTGAGCTTGGACCGCTCCAGCTTGGAACCGATGTACTTCAACACCTTAAGCGTCGGCGCAAACCTGCTGATCTCGCTGCACCAGTTGGAGACCGTGGACAACGGCACCACGATGAGAAAAGGTCCCGCGATACCGTTCTCCATGAGAAACGTCAAAAACGCAATGCATTGAATAGTCTTGCCGAGCCCCATTTCGTCCGCCAATATCCCGTTCAACCCGTTCTCGAACAAGGTGACCAACCACTCCATGCCGTCCAACTGGTAGTCCTTGAGCGTGCCGCCCGTGAACAAGCGCGGTTGCTTGTGGACAGACGAGTCCACCGACGGCGCCGTAAGCATAGACACAATATCCTTCTTTGTCCCATTCTTTGCGTCTCTCTCTGCGTCCTTCCTTTTACCCCTCCTTGCACCCTTCTTGGTGCCCTTTCTTCGTTTCGTGGGCGGCTCTTGATCCGCTTCTCTTTCGCCCTCGTCTCGTCCACTCACTTCTTCCCGCTCTCGTTCACGACACAGCTTCTTGCCCACCGTATCCTGCAAAATGTTTTCGGCCATGATCTGCGAGTACACCTGCGACCGCTGGATCAACGTTTGCAACCGCTCGAGCTTGACCGATGTGTCGAGCTTATCGAACTCGATCTGCTGGGCGGTCTTCGGCTCGTCGTACATAGCCAGCCCATCTTCGTTAGTCATAACAGGGGTAGCTTGTAACGTGGCACTTTCGGGTTCGTGTTGGTACCCGTTGCATGTAAGAAGCAAACTGTGGAAAACTTGATCAAGACAGACTTCACCGACACCATTAGTGATCAGCAAAAGGGTCCGCGCAGTTTTACGGTTCCAGACACCCATAAAAGCCAGACATACCGTCAAAGCCCTGACCACTGCGCCAGCCGTGACCTCGGCATCACAGACCCCGGTTCGACTCCCAGACCCGCGATGCTCCCATGGCCAGAACAAGGCGCCATCGCACTTATCGCTCCTGCAATGCGACGCAGCGTCTGACGTCAACACACCCGCTGGCCAGGCGCTTACGGGTGCATCGGTGCGCCGGTCCGCAACTCTACCATGTCCATACATCCAGACACCAGACTTATCATTGACCCGAGCGCGCTATCTAATGTGGTATTTTCTGCTGCACTATCCATACTCAAAAAGTTCTAGTCTATTTCTAGTTTTTCTACCTGGTACTTCTCTCCCAGTATCTATAGTTCAAGTATGTACAGGTCTGGTGTCTATAGTTCTAGTGCCTATAGTAGCCGTCCCTTTATTGCGTACCCCTACACCCTCTAGTACCTACTGTTTATCCCCTACATATTCCTACACTCCCTGTAGTCCCCCATCTCGACCCCTGTAACCGTGCCACAGCTACGCACCTGCACACCTCCCCAAAAACCGCACTCGTCCCTCTATGACTCAACGAGTCAGCCATCGCTTCCACCCAACCTACACCCAGAGGCCCGATGGACCACCGCCAATGGCCGTTCCATCGTCGTCGTATGGCCCCATCGCCAGGTCTTCTCGCTCGCCCGGATGTCTGGTTCCCACACGCCCGGGTCTCGTCCCCATGACGTACTTCTCATTGCATAACGGCTTTTGGTCTGTTAGTAATATAAATTAGTATTAGTACCCATCATTATAAATGTTGGCATTCTTTCTCTATATTTAAATATCCAAGGTGTTCGTCTCAAAACGTTTAGTACATCCCAAAAGTGTATTAAGACTATTGGTTTATAGCAGATTCCACACAAAGTCGGTTATCATGGGTAGAGAAAATATTTTGCACTATCAGCTAGAACACGGGCTGGGCACAGACCTCCCTCAGGGCGTGGACACACAACCATTGGAAAGAAAACAGCATGAGTTGGTGGGCAACTTGCGCAGCTCGAATCCCAACTTCCCGTTCAATCTCCTGAAGGAGTCGACCAAGGAGGACTTTTTGGAAAACAACCAGTACTACATCGACTCGATCAAGCACAACCACTCGAATCAGGTATTTGAGTTGAACGGCAAGGGCCAGGCTCCACACACGTTGTGGATTGGGTGCTCGGACTCACGGGCGGGAGAATCGTGTCTTGCGACGTTGCCGGGGGAGATTTTCACCCACCGTAACATCGGGAACATCGTGACGGCCAACGACTTTTCGTCACAGGGGGTGATCCAGTTTGCGGTCGACGTGTTGAAGGTGAAGAAGATTATTGTGTGCGGCCACACGGATTGCGGGGGCATCTGGGCGTCGATGTCGTCGAAACGGATCGGGGGGGTGTTGGACTTGTGGTTGACACCCATCAAGCAAACACGCGCAGCGAACTTGGCGAAGTTGGCCGAACACAACGACGATCCCAAGATGAAGGCGCGCAAGTTGGCTGAGTTGAACGTGGTTCTGTCGGTGACGGCGTTGAAGAGACATCCGTCGGCTTCGATGGCGTTGAAGAACGGCGAAATTGAGGTCTGGGGCATGATGTATGACGTGGGGACAGGACGCTTAACAGACGTCGAAATCCCACTCGATGAGTTCGAGGACTTGTTCCACGTCCACGACACGAAGGAGGACCAGGACGACCACCACCATTAGGAGACTATATAGATGCGGTACGCGGAAACGATTATAGATTAGATATAGTACGGGATAGATGTATGTATTGGTAATGATAATGATATAAAAGATGTGCTGTAGTGTACTCGGGTAGGGGTTATTGCAGTAAATAGAAGAAAACTGGAAAAATTTTACGACTGATTTCGGTCGTATAATATTTATAGTTCAGATTTATCTATGTAGAGGAATAATTAAATAACCAGAAGTGCCACAGGACTTGAATGATCTAGCCTAAAACTCACAAAGTTTAGAACATACACCATCAGTGTTCATTAAAACATGCAACCAGGAAACAACCATCTCTTCTTAACTCTGGATGGGGAAACTCGAGAAGGAGAAAGGGTTGATTTAGGTGATGACAGATTGAATCAAATGATGATATTGCTCGACTCACGGTTTCAGCGAATGGATGAGAAACTTGATAAAATGGATGAGAGATTTGATAAAATGGATGAGAGATTTGATAAAATGGAAAGACAACAAAGGAGTTCCAATTTGCGCTTCGACAATAAATTCAAGGGTGCAGGTGGAAACACCGACCATGATGCCTACAATCCGATACTAAACAAGGACAATGAGTTCCCAACAGATGTTGGTTTAGATGGATTGGTTTCTCTTGGCCAAATCAATTCTTTGAATACTCAAAATATTAACACCTATTTGAGGTTTTATAACCTTTCTATTAATGGTAATTTATCAACTAGGAGAAGTAGATTGGTTCAGTACATTGGTGTGAATGTTGAGACGGTTAACGACTTTAGGAAAATACAAGGAGTACCGATCTAGCTAACAGGGCTACATCCTTTATATATCAGAGGAAGATTAAATACCCCGAAGTCTTAACAATGATCTTAATAATGCTGCTATAATTCAGTTACAAACAATTTCATTACGGAATACTCAGTGCAATGAGTTATATATCATCCTATATTGTTCAGGTTGATGATAATAAATTATGAATTAAAAATTGAGGTTTAGCCATACTTCTTGTATGAGTCTTTAGATGTCTTTGAATCAATACTAAATCAAATACTGTGAAGCTGAATATACATATACGGATAGTGCATATTTTTTCTTTTCAAATTGATAATTGTTTTAAATGCTATCTCCCTTATATATCCTGAGATATTCTGTATTATTGTTTTTGCATTGTCTCTTATCTTTCTTACGCTTTTGCATATCCATTACGACAAATGCTAACAAAGCATATTTGTAGAATGCCATATACCTTTTATGTAGCACTTAACAGCAGTTGATCTCAGCTCGTTGGATGCGGTCAGCATTGTGGATAATATACCAGAATGTATGATACATACGAAGAGAACCATTTGATATTGCAGAATTTAAAAAAGAAAGTTCGTTTGAAAAACTTTCTTCTATCTCTATTTACTTCTACCAGTTAATTTTGAGTATACGCCCTGAAACACCCTCAATAGTACCTAAACTCAGGAGTGTAAGCTTTGCATATAGTTGTATCATAATTGTTTCATGAAGTGTGTCTATGTGAAGTAGCAGTAGATTTATTTAAGAAGGTTAATGGCTGCTGTGTTTAAGAAAAAACCGCCCTAATTATAGACCTAAGAAACAATTATATTGGCGGAATGTCTGATCTAATAGATCAAGAGAATGAGGATGTACCTCGTGAAGTACCACAAGGGCTTGAAGGTTCAGATGATATAAACTTGTGGTACAATGAACAGGGCGTGGATAAGGCAAATATGTTTTATCTCACTGCAAAGGTCAATGGGAGCACAGATCAAATTAATCAAGCTAAAAGATTTCGTGATCAGTTGGAAGACGGGTACCACGAAGCTACAGTTGGATCAAGCACAAAACTCAGAAGACTCCGAAAATCCACGATTCGTGTTCATAAAAACATGCAACGAGTAAACAACCATCTCTTCTTAACTCTGGATGGGGAAACTCGAGAAGGAGAAAGGGTTGATTTAGGTGATGACAGATTGAATCAAATGATGATATTGCTCGACTCACGGTTTCAGCGAATGGATGAGAAACTTGATAAAATGGATGAGAGATTTGATAAAATGGATGAGAGATTTGATAAAATGGAAAGACAACAAAGGAGTTCCAATTTGCGCTTCGACAATAAATTCAAGGGTGCAGGTGGAAACACCGACCATGATGCCTACAATCCGATACTAAACAAGGACAATGAGTTCCCAACAGATGTTGGTTTAGATGGATTGGTTTCTCTTGGCCAAATCAATTCTTTGAATACTCAAAATATTAACACCTATTTGAGGTTTTATAACCTTTCTATTAATGGTAATTTATCAACTAGGAGAAGTAGATTGGTTCAGTACATTGGTGTGAATGTTGAGACGGTTAACGACTTTAGGAAAATACAAGGAGTACCGATCTAGCTAATAGGGCTACATCCTTTATATATCAGAGGAAGATTAAATACCCTGAAGTCTCAACAATGATAGGTTCTGTTTGATTTTTAAGAATATTATTAATGCATATTGGATCTAGAGATGGTTATTTTGACTGCTATAAAAAATTACACGAGTTATCCATCACTAGACGAATTCTATGCTGATGAACTTAATGATGCTTAAACATTCTTTAGTTAATAAGTTTTTTCTGGAATCCAATAACACTGGCAAATAATAAGATGCGACGTGTGCGTATTGAGATCCATAATTAAATTCGTTAAGAACCTTCTATTCAAATATATGTTTAGTAATGATATAGTTCCCTTATATTATCATAAGCTTCAATTTCAATGTATTATTTACCGACAACACACTATATTTGTAGATACAATCTATTATTTTTATATCCGTTTTTTATGGCACCTATCAGTTGCATAATTCTTATTCTCGGAAAGCCCATGGAAATGTTGAAATACCGAAACATATACTTCTCTAGGATACCAGTTATATTGTAAATTTGTACTATTTTCCCAGTAGTTCCATAATAGGAAACAGTCATGTACTAATACTTGTCTAATATAATGAATATATTGAAGTAGGGGTTGTTGAATCATTCTAATACTCTCAGATAATCTAAATTTCATCTAGTCATCTTCTACTACTAATTCAAAACAACCAACAACACTATCAATATCACAGTCAAAATAACAATCGTCACTAAACTACCATTCTCCCTACACTTCTGCCTAAAGTTCTTTAACTTCCGAGTTGCGTTATTTAACATAAGTTGTGAATGCACCACACCCAGTTCTAAATCATTCAACATTATCAAATGGTCGTCGATTTCTTCATTAATATGCAAACCCATGGAATGTTGTCGTCTGACAGAATCATGTAATACCCCCAAATCTCCGTCCTGGTTGATTATCTGCTGTTGGTGTTGCACAAACATCTCGGGGTTAGGTTGACTCTCAAATGACGCAACTGATTCATCGTCGTCCCTATACGGTTTGAAATGCTGGGTTTCCGGAGCGATACCCGTTTCTTCAATTTTATCAGAAAATCTCACCGATTTACTTGACGGGGTCAACTTAGGTATCTCCTTTTTTTTGAAGCTGTATTCATTTATATCGACATATATGTCATCCGCACACTTATTTGTCAATTGATTGTATCTATTCTGCAAATTTTCAAATTCCAGAAGAAATGTCTCATAAGCAACTGCATTAGTTGTTTCCTTTTTGCTCAAGTTAATTATGTCATTCTGTATGTAGTTTATGCTCTTGATGTTTTTGTTCAAACAGTTTATTAAATCCAAATTGTCATTTGACGAAGGCACTAATTTCAAAACGCTTATCAATCTGTCCCGCTCTTCTATGACTGAATCAAGTTGGTCGAGATAATTCTTAGTCTTGTTTATTAAGGAATTAAGATCCTTCGTTACATTCATTTCTGAAAGATCTTGTGCCATGATCGTTCTCCTTATCGTAAGAAATTCGATTTCTATTTAATGATTAGATGTACTGCATAATGCAAACACCATTTGATAAACGATTCTATATAATATTCTATAACTATGGTGGGATGTTACTGTCTATGGGCATAAACATCCGTCGTATGTTTTACGTATCCGTATTCTCTGTTTCGTTATCTGTCTCATATTCTGCTTCATAAGTGTTTAGTAGTTGGGAATGGAACGAGCTCAACTAAATTCTTCTAGTCCGATAATACTCCATCATGACTTCTTGCATCCCTTCGGTAATACACACCTAGCAGGAACAATGAACGTGTTATTCGGTATACTATCCTCTATTTCTCGTAATATTTTGGTTAGTTCTGTTTCAATCATTTGGTTCTCTTGCACTAGCAAGTCCTCTACACAGTCAAGGACATTGACCATGTTCTTGACGTTCGATAACCCGATTTGCAATTGTTTCTGGAAGTTGTCATGGTTATGTTTGGTTTGTTTCGGCAACGCCGTCAATGCCCTTATCAGTGGCAGTATGAAAGATGCTGTATCCGTAACTTTGGTATCAGTGGTTACGATGGATAAGATGTCATTAATGGTATCAGTATTTCGAGAAGTATCCGACATTTCTTCATCCGTATCGTCGTAGTAATATCTGTGTTCAAAAGCTGGAGTATCTTCTAGGTATAATTCTGAAGGCCTCAACTTGTTGGGCATTGCTAAAGTATCTAACTGGTCTAACAACGTTTGTTTATTTTTAAGCATTCTCTGGATATCCTGAGTACTCTTTTTCTATAAGCTTAAAAATTCTTACCACAATATTTGGCAGGAACTTTTGGCTCTAGTGAATAAATAAGGCGATTAATCTATTCTATATTCATTTTAATTAGCATCTATTTCAGGATTTAAAACCCTTGCCGAATCGCGTTTCCTTTTCGCGTTACTCAAGTAGTAAAATTAGTTTAAAACCATATAAAACTCAAGACTATATATTAGGAGATCTAGATGAAATTACATTAAATGGTTTAACCGCTAACAAAAAGGGTATAATACGTATGGTTAAAGAAAAATCAAAAGGAAACCCATTTAATTTAGAACATATTTATAAAGAAATAGGAGACATATCAGTAAATAAAATTAATATAGGTAATATAAAAAATAATTATTTTCATGGTTTAACAGATGATGAATGGTATTTATTATGTATGACAACGAGAGAAAGTTCTGCTTCAATTGGAGTTAATACTCCAATTACAGGACACTTAGAAAGTATATGTAACCAAATGTACATATAATTACATAAAGAATATAATTTCACTAAGTT
Source organism: Debaryomyces coudertii (assembly GCA_030564605.1). NCBI lineage: Eukaryota > Fungi > Ascomycota > Pichiomycetes > Serinales > Debaryomycetaceae > Debaryomyces > Debaryomyces coudertii. Next base: position 668,377 of record JAKTYF010000001.1, read on the forward strand.
TTTCAATTTTTTTATCTTGGACTAACATAATATTATTATTTAATTTAATACTAGATACTGGAGTAATTGTTTGTGATAAAGCTTTTTCAATTATTTCATAATCTTTAGTCTGATAATAAGACATTATATTTTCTTCATTAACTATATCTACAGAATTATCAGAAAAATATCTTTTAAATTTATTATTTGATAAATTTTCTACTTTTATCAATTTTTTAACCTTAGATTTCGTTATAAATCTTTTTATGTCATCTATTTCACTTATCAAATTATCGTCTGTACCAGATATGTGGAAAGCACTTAAAGTGCGGTTGAGTAACTTCGGAAAAATAATTTAAATTTTCTAATATGTTGTCCATTTACAATAACTTAATTAATATCACATACTATAACAAATTCGGCATAGTATTCGAAACTTTCTAACCATCTAATTGGAGGAATAATATATGGTCCTTCTTGTTCTAAATTTTAACCAGGTTTCAAAGTCAATTTAAGTTTACCCTTAGTATTGCATTTTGAACCTAACAAAAAACTCATTAAAATATCTTTTGGTACGTCTTTTGAATAATATTCAACAAAATTAACGTTAGTGATAGAACACATGATAGAAGTAGTAGAACATAAATTAGTTTTCAAATATAATAATATAGACAACTATGTGTGGTCTGACAATTTCTCATTGTCTGAAGAATGGGAAATATTAAGATTAAAAGGGCACAGAATAATGCAAAAGTCTTATATGGGGAGATCACCTTATACTGAACCCAAAAATGACTATATCATTGCATTATATTCTCAAAACAAATGGTATTGTTTAAAAAATGGTATAGGTGAAGTGACTAGTCCTATTAAGGAAAAACCTAACATACCTAATCTAGATATAGCTTCATGCGAATTCGAACCATATTTAATTACATATAAGTTTGATTTCGATTTCCATGTAATGATGACATTATTACATCAAAAAGATGATATTAAAATATTAGAATTTAAAAGAATATCTTTAACTGAAGGATTATTCATATACAATAAAATGAAAATAAATATATATGGATCTTTATTATCTTATAAAGGAGATAAATATAAAGAGTTTGAAGAATTGTGTGATTCGTTACAAGAAGAATATATAAACGAAAGTTCTATAATATTAGACTTATTTTCAAAATTAGATAAAGAAGAAATTAATCCTAATGAAACTCACAAATCCATTTCTTATAAAACTTGGTATAAAGCAAAAAGAGAAAATCAAAATGAATGGCCATGTATATCAAAAGTACAATTAAAGAATAGTATAGAATTCCCTAAAAATAGTGGGATATGGTATTATTATCCTCACAAATATGTGGGACTAGCAAAAAGAAATGATGATAACCCCGATAAATTAATACCTAAAATATATGAAAAAGATCATTCCAATTTAAAAAGTAGTCATTTGTATTACTATAAACATCATAATAAACCTAATGATAGTAACAAGATAACTATTCCTCACACCTTAAGAAACGAAGAACTAAAGAATGTAAAAGTTAAGAAAAAATTAGAAGATGAAAAATATGTTGATATTAATTATGATGGAAAAATAATAGAAATGGATCAAAACCCGTCAGTATATATTTATAAAAATATGATTATAAAAGATGCTAAAATAAAACAAAAAATTAATTTAGATGCTCAACTATTAAATGAAAATAATGAAAGAAGTATGATATTATACGAGGGAGAATGGAGTGTATCTATAGGACCTAAAATAAGGGGTATCATAACTATACCTTGGTATTATAGACAAATAATACATGATTATAATAAATTAGGTAGATTACGAGAAGGTAATATTATGGACCTAACACATATAGGAATAGTAAACCCAAATGGAGAAGATATAATAACTTGGCCTGATATAAAAAATTTATATAAATCCAAAACATTAGAAACTCATCGATTAATTACATTTAAATATCAAAAATATGTTAATATTGATGTTATATATGATTAATAAACCAATTTGAAAATGGGTAACAAACAAATAAACAAAGCTTTAAATTCTTTAACTAATTCTATTCTTAATGATATAATAGAAAAAATCGATAAGTTAGAAATTGATGAAGAAGACAAAGAAAAGGTGAAAAATAGTGTTAAGACATATAATAAAACAAAAAAGAGGCAACCACCAAAAATTCCTTTAGAAAAACAATGTACAGAAACATGTAAAAGTGGTATGAAATGTACAGTTCCTATGTGTTATAATAAGGTGTGTTGGGCTCATATGAGTAAATCACAAAGAGAAGAGTACAGAATAAACAAAGAAATAAAAGTGAATAAAATCTAAACTAAGTAAAGAATAATATAGACATAAATTTAATATTTGTGTCCTTATTCTCTGAAATTTTTATATTAAATAAGAAGTTGGCATATTATTTTGAAATAATTCGTAGACGATTAATAGGTGTAGATACAGCAAATATTATGAAGGATATTAGGCAAACTCAATTTTTCTCTTATTCGCATGGAATTCATCCGGAAAATACCTTCTATACGGAACAGATTTTTGGGTTTCTTACTAACTCTCCAAATTTCACCTACTAATTTTTTGTGGGTATTATTAAATTATTTAATAGTGGTGCAGCAAAATTATAAAGTATATGTAATGGGGGGGTAAACATGTTGGTTGGCATGAAATTAATCTCAAAAATACAATCTAATAGTTATCTTTTTGCAACACCTTCTAAAGGCATGGTTCCCGAATGTGGCCATTGGTGTCGTTTTTTTTGGACGATGATTGGCATGAAGGTGATGATGAAATAGCCACTCTATTTTTGCATTGATGATAAGAGCAGGTTTGCATTGTTATAGTAAGGGGTAAGGGGTAAAATTGTATACACACACCTTTTCACGGAACTACTTCTCTAAAAATACCGACCATTTTTGTCTGGAGCACATGAGCCTATTATAAAACCATTAATTTTCGTCAATCAACGTCCTATTGCAGACAAATTGCTAGGGCTGATAAATGGGTGCTATTGTGCTTGAAAGCATGTTAATTTATTAACGGTATTTTGTTGTCGTCAAAGTAGATGAATTTTGCTCAGTCTGGCTTGACGAAGATGTAACTATTTCCACATCACTTATATTATATTCTTCGCTGAATACCGTTTGTATACATTCCTTATTATATAGACACGTACATGAAAATACGACTGTATATTTATTTACATCCAATCCTCCATAGAGAAAACCATTCTCCATTAACGATATTGAACCAAACTGAGGAATGACCAACACAAACAATGCAGTTGCCATAACGCAAACATTCACATACACATAGCCTACAATTGCTGAACATTTTACTGTTCATATCAGTAGGTTTTTAGTAGACGACCGATCGGCGATGAAACTCGATGGTGTATACACGTGATACTTGTAAATGTTCCAGAGAACTATCACAAGCCATGATTAATACGAATACTATTATAATGACACAGTTCGATGACCCTGGAACTATGGAAGTGTTCACGACTAGGTTGGTTGGTAACTTCTTATCCCAGGCATTGCGAATCGTCCTGAAATGGGAAAGCAACCGATTCTTACTAAAACAATTACGATTCCAAACTGTCGAATTGAAACACGTATACAAAATACACTGAACGGCTTGAAAATACTCGATTGAACCACGAAGAAAGTGAATACCCTCGGTTTCAAAGATCATATTACGAGAGATCTAATGTAACATTCCTTCCCCACATAATATCAGACCTACCATAATTTGATCTGGTATGATAGTAGCAACTACTATACTTGCATCCATATATGTATTAATGAAGCACAAGAAAAGAAGTGTACCTTTTCTACGCCTTACTATGTATGAGTGTCGTTTGAAAACGGCGTTTCAGACTCTGTGGCAACGTTTAGAAATGAGAACATGTGTGAATATCGATCAAATTTTCCGAGCGATGGTTATGTATTTACCACAACAAGGTGCATTTAAGAGTATGGATATTTACTACTTATTCATGAAGTGCCTAGTTATTAAGCCGTTTTCTAAGTCATTCCTTATCTTATTTTGCAGCTTTCTGATCGGTAATTCCGCGGTAAGGTTTGTGTCGTTTTCTCGATCTAGATAAATACTTATATTTTCGCCTGGTTTCAATAATATAATTAATTATTTTTAGTATTGGTATACTATTCAACCATACATTATTTTCATAAGATAAATGACTTCAGATTCTACCGAAACATCATTAAGGCCGGAAAAGACTATTTGTGTCTTTTGTGGTTCGAGTTTTGGAAGTAAACCTAAATTCGCCGAAGATGCTAGCGGTTTGGGAAAGGCAATTGCAGAAAGAAACTGGGGACTAGTTTACGGGGGAGGATCTACAGGTCTTATGGGGGCGATTGCAGAAGGATGTGCTGCCAACGGAGGATATGTCCACGGTATTATTCCGGAAGCTTTGATTTCCAGAGAAAGAACTAACGGATCGAGCGATGAAGTAAACGATAAATTGAAATCGTCGATTGATAATCACAATGGATCAACTCCGATCCCAGACTCAGAAAAGTATGGACGAACTACATTGGTCAAGGATATGCATACCAGAAAAAGATTAATGGGAAAGGAAGCAGATGCTTTTGTGGCGCTCCCAGGTGGATATGGTACTTTGGAGGAGTTAATGGAGATGGTTACGTGGTTCCAATTGAATATACATAACAAGCCTATCGTTATCTACAATATGGATGGGTTCTACGACAACTTTTTGAAATTCATTCAAGACTCGATCGACTCGCAGTTCGTATCGGCCAAGAATGGTGAAATCGTGAAAGTGGCCACTACCGCCGACGAGGTCTTAGAAGCAATCGAAAGCTACAAAATTCCCGACGGTAGATTTGACTTGAAATGGGATGATATTTAGCTCATAGATATATAGATGTGTATATGTGTAATATTTATATTATATAAGTCCAAGTATAGGAATGCATTATCAACCGTTAGAAATTAAAGTCCTCATTATCCTCCTCTTCCTCACTAAAAAACCAAATGAATATGATTATATCCACATAGACAATCAACCCTCCAATTATGCTCATTATCATTGACCCAAAGTGTATCAAATGAGTGTGATATAATGTCAACGGTAAGGAAATCCCACTTACTAACAAAACTCCGGTCAAGAATTTACACATTTCTTCTAATGTAGTAGGGTTGTTACCATGGTCGTTACTGAATGTCAAGAAGTCATCTCTACGGCTTTCAATTGACAGTGCTATTATGTTAGGCAATGGTGCAATCAAAAATATGAAAATAACCCATAATGGCTTCCAGTTATTATATAATGCACACGATAATAGTATCAACAAAAATCCTGAAGCTAAGAATGCCGAAAGAAAAATAATTTTGTTTAATGGATTCATTTGTCTATATGCTTCATATTATCTTGTAACCGCTACTTTAATCTTTAACTATTTCCTTCAGAGGAATTAATCCCATGGAATTATTACACAAAGAGAAACAAAATATATAACTTATTTTCACTATGTAATCATTATTTACGCCATATTAATATCATTATCACTACTGCTATATAATTAATCGGTGAGCTAGTCAGTCTAACTGTCCTTTGAATTCCAGAACCATCCATTTTTATTGCTACTACCAGAATTGTGGTCAACATCTTCAGTCACACTAACCCAGTCTTTTGCATCAAATGGCCTTGTTTTGGTTACCGTTTTAGTACATGATGTACCGTCATCATAGTACTCCATTCTTGTTTCATTTAAAACAAATTCATTAGAATCAGCGTTTGAGCTGAAATTGGATTGCACTGAGCTCGAGATAATAGACTTATTATTACCAATTTCTCCCGCAAGATTAGAATCCTTCCATTCTTGTGTCTGTTGCTTTCTTCTCTCGATGAGATTTTGCCTTCTCTTCTCTTTCTCAAGCTTAACGTTCTCGTACATTATGCTTTTCCAGTTTAAAAAATCGGTGAACTGTTTAAAATAAACACCTTTCTCACCCAAGTCAATTACACCATTCTTCTCTGCGTTGGGTTCGTTATCCAACGCACTTTTAAAGTCTTCCTTAGTTAAAATTTCAGACCCAAGCTTTTCACTTTTCAACTTCAAAAGTTCACTGGGCACTTCGGAATTTGGGAATAAGCATCTCCAGTATCCATGTGAATCCCACACGGACTCGCCCTTCTTATCCATACACTCGTGGTAATGTCTAATTGAAGGCGTCTTATATGAATAGAATCCGAATGGCGTCTTGCCACATTTTTTCGAGCCTCCGAAGAAATGAGGGAAATGGTCTCTTCCCGGAAGCCATGGAGAGAAGTGTAATGGAAACGGGTCATTATCGTTGCGTTCTGTAGTTTGATAGGGTCCAGGAAAATAATCATCTACCTTAGGCTCAAAATCACTGAAAAACTTCCTAAAGTGTTTACGAATCTCATTGATGTGTTCATTTGACTTATCATCGACTTCGGATAACCAGTTCACTGAATAGTCCCTAGCCTTGTTATTAACGTCACTAACTGAATCACTAGTATAATTAAAAAATGATTTAACAATTGAGCCCAAATTCGATTTGATGTTATTAACATTCTGCATAACTTGATCTATGTCGCCATGATAGTCATCTTGAGTATTGTCAGTCAAGTCAACAACCTCTGAATCTGTTGATTGATCGCCTTTTCTATTTCTACACATCTTTTTCAAGAGTCTAAATTAATTCTTCGCTTTTATATTATCATAATCATCAAGTCAGGACTTAAAGCTCCTCTTTTATCTCTTGCCATCATTTATCTCGAAAATTCCGTTTCACGTGATCGACTTATAATAGCCCCAAAAATACCTATAGGATTAACATTGTAGACAGACTTCATTACGAAGCTAGAATGAAGCTTTGATACAGAAAGGATTTATGTGAATATGTGAATTATTATAAACGATGCTAGAAATTAGACTGGAAATTAAAATCAGTCGAGAAACAAAATGATATTAAGTGCAATGATATCGAAGGACAGTGATATTAAAATAATGCAAATATCATATACAATATGCAATGAATAAATTATACGTAGGTGAGCTTGATCGTAATAGTTAATGATGCTTCGTGTCTAATTAACAAACTTCTAATGAGATGACAGGAATGAATCGAGCCGCCACATAACATGATGATAAAAATAAAACAGGAAAGCATAGACCAGAAAGTCCCTTGAAATAAAAACACGAGAAATATATCGGTGTATAGGGTATGAATGCATAAGATTAATTAATACACCTTGAATAAAAATTAAACGTTTGTTAACAACCAATTTCTAATTATTGTAGTAATAGTCATTGTGGTCGGGGTATTGTTTAGAACTTGTCGATTGCATTCCACTAGACGGAATGAAACTTTTTGGATTGCTTATAACTTTTCTGCGTAAATTCTTGGTAGCGCTGGGGGAATGGGTGGATGGAGACGTACGTTTTGGAGATGCCTGGTTCAAATAGGCCATTCTTGTTTTTGGCGTGCCGGTAAAATTATTGTAATGTTGGCTTGAGATGCCAGTTGCCGCCGGGTTGGGGTAATATTCACTATTGTGTCTGCCATCGTACATAACATTATGGGAAGGAATTGGTGATGCAAGCTGACTAAACGCAAATGAGTTGGTTGGTTTCTTATAGCTTCTATCGTTAGACATTTCTGATGGAATGTAAGGCATAAATTCTAAATCTGATTGAATATCGAATGACTTATGAAGGTAAAATTTGGTCTTGATGGACTTGAGGATTTGTAATTTTGCTGCATCTGCATGAGAAGTAGAAACTTCAGGAATAGATGAGGTTGAGTGTAAATACGAAACGGTTTCCATCGTCTCAACTCTTGTGAAGTCGTTCAGCTTTCTAGTGAATACAAATGAATAAGCTTAAAAATGAAAAATATTGTCCTCTCTATAGATAAATTCACTTCAAAAAATTTCACTAATGTATGTACAGGGCTCGTCACAATAATATTTCAAGCGAGTTATGGTTGTTATACTTAACATTTCCTCTACACTATTTAGTTTAACAGGATGATATATATAAGACCACTTCAATCTATAAGATTCCGAAGATGTTTGTCAACTAAAAAATTCAGTTTTAAAAAGGGAAAGTCGTCAAATACACTTTTAGGGGAATCAAGAAAAAAACAATCAGTTCATCCTACTTCTCCAGCAAGAACAAGATTTGCACCCTCTCCTACGGGGTATTTGCATTTAGGATCTTTGAGGACAGCATTGTATAACTATTTATTGGCAAAAAATACCGGAGGCCAATTCCTATTACGCTTGGAGGATACAGATCAAAAACGGGTAATTCATGATGCTGAAAAAAACATATACGATACTTTAAAATGGTGTGGATTAAAGATAGACGAAGGACCTAATGAAGCGGGAAACTATGGTCCATATAGACAGTCAGATAGGATGGAGATATATAAAAAGTATGTTAATATTCTTTTGGCGTCTGGAAATGCGTACTATTGTTACTGTTCAAAAGATAGACTAAACAATTTGCGAGAAACAGCAAGTCAGCTAAAACCTCCTACAACGGTTACATACGATAGAAAGTGCTTCCATGATAACGAAAAACAAACAGAATATAAAGAACGTGTTATCAGATTTAAGGCACCCGATGAGTATGAATCATTTACCGATTTGATACATGGACAATTGAATCTACAGCCACAATATAACAACGCTGATCGTCGTTATGATGACTTTGTTATCATGAAATCTGATGGATTGCCGACATATCATTTTGCAAATGTTGTAGATGATCATTTGATGAAAATCACACACGTCATACGTGGTGAGGAATGGCTCCCAGCAACTCCAAAGCATATTGCTCTCTACAGTGCATTCGGTTGGGAACCACCCAAATTTATACATATTCCGTTACTCACCTCTTTGGAAGATAAAAAGCTATCAAAGCGGTCTGGTGACATAGGGATTTTGAGTATGAAAAAGAAGGGTATCTTACCTGAAGCTATCGTAAATTTCTGTGCTTTGTTTGGTTGGTCCCCACCTAGAGTTGTCTCAGGCGTAAGCACAAGCGAAGTTATGACATTAAAGGATTTAATTAAAAAATTTTCCTTAGATCATTTAACTAAAGGTAATGCAAAAGTGAACGACTCGAAGCTACATTTCTTCAATAAAAATCATTTGACACGCAGACTTCAAGATCCGCAAATGCTTGATGCATTATTGGAAACATATCATCCTGAATTTCTGAAAGCCACTAGCACTACTTACGATAAGGAATATTTAAAAAATGTTCTTAAGTTAATTGGACCAAGTCTTAACTCCTTGAATGAAATTGAAGACATGTATTCGTATTTATTCAATGGAATTGACTACTCAGGAATAGATAAAAGCAAGATCCCCACGAAATCAAAGGAGATATTGCAACTATTATCACAGCTTCCCGATGAATCGTTTAATAATAACATTAATGAGTTATTGCAACAAATCCCAGGTATAAAGAAGAAGGATATTTTTCAAGCAGTTAGGTTCGCTTTATCCGGCGGTGTGCCAGGTTTAACAATTCCATTGTTAATTGAAATAATTGGAAAAGATGAATATAGAGTCAGACTTCAAAATTCTATTAAGTATTTATCACACATGTACATATAAATTAATACAAAATATTTACTTCGCTTTGACTAATGAACTTCTTGTTAAATCCATAAAATCAGGTTTATCAGAATCTTTCTGGACAGCATCAATAAGAGGTCCAGTGTATATACAATGTACAAGCATGTCAGGATGATAATAAAGACCTGTTAGTAACTTTGGAGTTACTAAGAAATATTGTGAATTACTGTTCTGGCAAGCAGTATGAACTAAATATTTATGTGCCATCTTTTCATTTCTGGGGTCCATACCTTGATTTATTTCGTCCACTATCCTAAAAGGAGCATCTGTTAGTCCTTGTAATGACATTACAAAAAATATAGTAGAAACCGCCCTTTCACCTCCAGATTGAGACTGGTGATCCAAAACTTTTAGATCGGAGTTTTCTCTAAACTTAACTAAAATATGCAATTTCCAATTTTTAAATTTCTTATCCTTCGCTAATTCAACCTGGCCATCACTTGCGACAGTAGTGAACCGTTTCTGAAATGCCTTTGATATTTTCAATACCAAGCTTGATAATTCTGGTTCCCATATGTCATAAACCTTGTCAATCCTCTCATCAAGCTGTTCTTTCTTCCCTCTTAAATTTGGTAGTTTTCTTTCGGCATCTTCAATTTCATAGAGTTTACTCTTCAATGTTTCAATAGAACTTTGATCAGCTGTTGACATTAAGGATCTTTCATCTTCAAGAAGTTGTATCTTTTCTCTTATATTCTTCTCAGTTAATGCCTTATTATTCATGTATGTTTCTGCTAGAAGAGACAATACGTCACGTTGTTCATCTGTGTAAGATGCATTCTGTTCTCTAATTCTTTGTGCAGCGTCACTTTTTTTTATTTCATTATATTTCTGTTTGGCGTTTTCATAGGCTCTTTCTAACGACTCTTTATACTCAGTAAGCTTACTCTTGAGTTGTTCAGCTGTGACAATCGTATTTTGCGTTTGAAGTAATAAAAATTCATCTTGGTCAAGTTCGATAGATAACTTGGTTAATTCAATGACAAATTTCGAAAGCTCTAATGTATCTTTAGCATAATTCTCGTACTTTTCTTTGATTTTTTTCTCGATTACCTTTATCTTCTCTGTATAATCCTTTTGTGCATCACGCTCCATTTTCTTTATCCTCTCATCTTTTTGCAACAAGTATGCTTCTAGTCTAACCTTTCCTTTCTTAAGATTTTGTAATGCATCAACTTCCATTTTATTATGATCAAGTTCTTTCATCACAGAAAGATGCATTTGTTTCGTCGACTTGGAATTATTCTGCACCATCTCTAACTCCGACTGTAATTTCTGGTATTCCGTTTTCATCCTGGAGATATTTTCCTGTATTTGTTTTTTAGCATCTTGAGTTAATCCTGTAGACCCGAAAAAGCGAGCTTCTGCAACTTGTTCGGTAGTATAAAAATATTGTTTAGATCCATACTTAGATCTTGAAACTGTAAAAAGGTTGTCCCCAGCTACAAATCTCATAAACGGAATCCTTCCTCTCCCATCTGGTTGTAACAACTTTTTAAATTGTTGATCTGATAAAGGTTTGTTGCTGACAGGAATAAGATTTACTTTGGAAATAATATTCAACATATTTAAAACGTCTCCGGGTCCCGATATATAATCTGACAAAAAGCTCTCAAAGCCATACGAATTTAATTCAGATTTATTCATATGATTAGAATTTGCAAACTCTTTTGTAATCCTTAATGGAGCATTGAATTTGGAAAAAAGAACTCTAGATATCTTATCATATACTTCTTGTGTCGGTATAGTCAATGCAAGTAATGTGTTGTTATCTATAACTTTTTCAATGAACTTTGCATATTTTTTATTAATAATCTCACAAGAAACGACTGGTGCTTCAAAATAAAGATTCTTAAATTCAGTTTGTTCTCTTAAATACACATGTGCACCATACGTGTTGTCTAATAGGTCACTACGATATCTCCCATTCGATTCCAAGACTACAATTTTGTCATTAGAACTATATTTTTGTTCTTGATCTTGGATATTTCTCTTTAATTTATTAAGTTGGCTAAGAAAAGTAGTTGTTAGATCCAGGATATTGTCAACTTCAGCTTGGATGTCATTTAACTCATCATGCTTTTGATCTCTGAGAGACTTTTTTGATAATAAATCTTTCTCGTCCACTTGAGGCATGCTATTTAATTTCGACAGGAGTTCTTCTTTCTCCAGTCTTAAATTGTCTAACTCAACACGTTTTGTGTTATTCTTGTTCGCTAAAGTAGTTCTTGTCATTTTAAGTCCAGCTATTGTATCCAAATTTTTATTTATCTCTTCCTTTTTCCTGTCGTACTTGGTTATTGTTTCCAGATATACTGCCTTAAATTTTTGAAATTTCACGTCTTGTAGCTCATATTTTTCGCGTGCTTGTTGTAACTGAGTTTCTATTGGCCTAGTATTTGATTTAAAATTCTCCAACCTTTTCTTCGCAAGGTCTCGCTCTTTCTTTATATGTTTTTGACGATCCTTTAAGTCTTGAAGTTGAGCGTATGGAATTAACATCTCATGGTTTATTAACTGTTGAGTCTTCTCTTGATACTCTTCAAATCTTCTGGCCTCTTCTTGTAATCTATATTTTTCTTCGGTCAATTTTGTCAACTTTTCTTCAATTGATGTAATATCAGATATCAAGCTTTCACGCATGTTGTCCTTCGTGATCAAATCCTCGTGCATCATCAAAAGATGACCGGACCCAAGTGTTCTTTGCGTTTCAAGTAATAGCCTCTCAGGTGATAAACCAGCAAATTCAGCAACTCTCTCTTGGGGTAAAAAATGGCAAAGGTTATCCAACTGAATATTAAATCGCTTACAAGTCTTTCTAATCGTATTCCCATCAGACGTTTCTCCATTCAAATACCATATCGATTCTTTTTCTGTAAATCTCCTTTCTATCACCAAATACAGGTTCGGATTACTATCTTTTAATGTTATTTCAATAGAGCTCTCTTGTTGGCCAGTCTTAATCATCGATTTCATGGTTTTTCGCTTAATAAGATCAATTTTACCTCCCAATCCAAGACAAATCGCAGCAACTAATGTACTTTTACCCGTACCATTAGGACCAATAATCATATTTAGTGTAGGTGATAAGTTAAACTCCGCATACGAATAAGTTGTGAAATTCTTCACTTTTACTCTGAATATAAAGCCAGGTTTAAATTTGTCATTATCCCAGCTTAACCTTCTTTTCTTGGTTATGATATTTCTTTGATTTTCATTTAAGTAATCGCTGAAGTTCCCAACGACCCCTAAATCACTCATATTTCGTATATCTTTTAAATATCTATATACTATGAGTATATTCAATTTAAATAGTTAACGCGTAATGAGCTATCAAAATTAATCCAGTTGTCTGCACCAAATTTTTGACTTGAACTGATTTAAGACAAACAAATCTCGAAGTTTTGAGTACTTGTATTCTTTGATCACCTAGTTGATTAATAACTACGTAGAAATATAATAAAGTCTATCTACCTTTATCTAGGTTATAAAAACTCCGGGTAAATTTTGCTTATGTAATTCTATTGATTGTTTACCTTTCGATTTGAATGCGATCTATACTGGCTGATAGTAAAATATAGCCTTCTTCAGGTTGAATAAATAACGGTATAACAAGATCTACTAATTATGGTATGTTGATTAAACGTAATAACAATTCAATGTATTGGTGATTGCAGATTTGTGAAAATTTTGATGAAGCGACTATTACTAACACGAGTCTATTTAGTCCCAAAATACGAAGACCTATAAAGATGCATTCGCTCTCTTCGACAAAAAGGGAACTGGAAAGATTCCAGTTGAACACTTAGGTGATTTATTACGAGCAGTTGGTCAAAACCCTACATTGGCAGAAATTTCTGAATTACAAGGGTCCATTAAATCCAACGAATTCGACTTTGACACCTATCAAAAAATTATTGAGAGACCAGACGGATTCAAACCTTTAGGTTTACCAGAAGATTATATTAAAGGTTTCCAAGTATTCGACAAAGAACAAACTGGTTATATTGGTGTTGGTGAGTTAAGGTATATCTTAACTTCTATTGGTGAAAAGTTATCTGACTCAGAAGTTGACGAATTATTGAAAGGAGTGAATGTTACTTCAGACGGTAATGTTGACTACGTTGAATTTGTCAAATCTATATTAGACCAATAATTAGCGCATCGTAGGCGTTATTTTAATTTACTTTATACTATTTATAGTTTGCGATACCAATTAACACTGTCCCCGTTAACTTCCATATTTTTTAAGTTCGGCCTACATTTTCTTAATGATAATGATAGCCTGGCAAACCTACGACTGAACGTCGCTTTTAGTTAACCTGTTTTAATCGTCTTCCGACATTTATGTTGTTTGAAGTGTTCAAATAACAATTTTGTGTAATTTTCATATAAAATTACCGTGTGTATATATTACAGTGAAAAGCTGTCTATATCGAAGCATCGAAATCCTTTAAAGGTGATGAAATATGGAGACTGTCGAAACTGATAATACTTCTTTACCATTTCGTACAAATATAGACCTGAGAGTTCATGAAAGGTTCCATTTATATACAGAAGACAGACTAGAAGCGGTAGCCATAGTAGGTGGTATCATTGGGGCATTCGCTGGTTTTTATGATGGGGTCAGAATGGCATCTTTAAGATATTTAACGGAAAATGGGCATAGATTACCAAGAAAAGTTGGTGGTTGGTACTTCTATCACAAGAAGAAAAATTATGTGATGATCATGAATGGATGTAAAGAAGGCTTCAAGCAGGGTACTAAACTTTCACTTACAGTAACTGGGTTTTTCGGATTAGAAGCTTTCTTTGATACATACGTTAGAAATAATACTGTTGATTTGCTAAACACGGCAGCTGCAGCTATGATAACGTGCGGTGTCTACGGTGTATATAATAAGTTGAGCAGAATTCAAACAATTAAGTATGTTAAAAGAGGTGCATTATTAGGATTAAGTTTAGGGTTCTCTCAAGATATGTTGATATGGATTAGGGGTGGTAGAATTTGGTATTTGGAATCGCTTGGGATTGTGAATCCACGCACACGAAGCAAAGAAGATAATTTATTCGAAGCTTGATAAGCTTCGTAATCCAAGAGATTGTTGTAAATAGTGTATTATAGTACATAATTGTTATTAAAGTTAAAGCTCGTTTTATTCCTCAACCTCCTCGTCCTCGTCAAGATCTGCAACAGGATAGTTAAGCAAAACAGCCACACCAGTTAGTTGGTCAAGTTGTTCTCCAGATTCATGCAAACTAGAAAAAATCAAAACTTCTCCCCCTTGGCTTTTAACTTCTTCTGTCAACTTGATATAATGTTTTCTGACAGCGATGTCGTCACTTCTGAAAAGCGTATCAGTAATCATGAAATATTTTACTGCACCAAGTTCAACTGCTTTTGCAGCTTCTAGTGGACCATACCATGCTCTATCATCATCATTATTAAGCACCATTTGAAATTCTTCGAAAATTGCACCCTCTCTGGCAAACTTTGTATTACTTAATTGTGTCTGAATAGATGCGTCTTTCAAAACTTCTTCTAGGCCTTGAAGATAACCAGTTGATGCATGCACAACCATAAATTTTGATTTGTTCTGAAAAACTAATTTATTATCATCTTGCGTAGCTTGTGTTAATATTTTTTTGTGTAATGAATTTGCCGTAAAGCCAGGAGATGCTAAAATAATGGCCTTCAATTTATTCAAGTCAAAATTCCTGAGCATTGTAGACAGTACTGTGTTCAAAAATTTTTCCATGGCCTTATCGTGGTCGCCACCACCTCCCTCACCTCTTTTCTTGCGCGGTATTGACTTCTCTATTTTGTTTCTTAAAACAGTCAAGTTATCGGTAACAAGACATAAATGTGCAACTCCTTCTTCCATGACAATTGCACCTACTTCTGCTTTTTCTTCGATTGAGCAAGCACTCACAACAATTCCGTAGCTAATTTCATCCCAATCTGGTTTAATTAATGTGAAATGCTTCCCGAATTGAACTTCAGCTGTATGATAACTTTGAATTGGGACATATTCGTTTGGTTCCACAGTTCTTCCTCTTATTCTCATAACTTCATCCGACGGAGTGTATTCAATACCTTCGACGGACATTTTCAATGTAAGAAGCTTTCTGTCAGCTTTTCCTTTATCCTTACCGCCTCCAGTACCGCCGGATGACTTTTTCACATTTCTATGAGTTGGTAACTTGATTTCATCCCCTTTTTGGATCAAATTATATAGTTGCCACAAGTCTTCTTTATCTTGTGGAATTAAAGTAGTTGAACCACTTTTATCCTTCTCGAAAGATTGACTAAGAAGTTTCATGTTTACAGTGTAATTCAGTTGCCAAAATATTTCTTTGTAATTCTTCATAGATTGCGATCAATCGAACCGTACGACATTATGTTCGCGGGCTACATAATTATTACAAATGCATATTGATTACTGGCTCAATTTGATTAAATATGTATCATGGAGTATTTCGATTAAACTATTATTTATTAGTACATAGTTCATTTAACATCTGCCTTCACAATAGTAGAGTTCTTACATAAGTCTCCCTTGGCGTTTACTAATCTCCTTGGTTCCTTGCCTTCTTCGGTATAAGTGACTTCAAATTTGTCGTTAGTGGAAAAGTGTGGTTGAACAGATTCCCAAACCTTCTTCTTTGGGTTTAATTGTTTTTCTGGGTCACCATTGAAGTTCTCGAAGAAAAGTTTATCACCTGCTTTAGACCCTGCTGGTGGGTTTACAAATTCGACAGAGTTTTCATTGGAAGCACATAAAACCATAGCACATGACTTTATGCCTCTCATAGTAACTGGTTTTAAGTTGGCGATACAAACTACGTATCTTTCTTGCATATCCTCGAGAGGAATGTACTTCACCAAACCAGAGCAAACAGTTCTTGGACCCTCTTCATCACCCATGTCAATTGTCGACATATATAACGCGTCGGCATCTGGATGCTTAACTGCTTTTTGGATGAAACCAACCCTGAAATCAACCATTGCAGGACTTGGAGGAACGGCTGTAGCCTGTTGCTTTGCATTAGCTTCAGCTTTGGCCTTAGCTTTGGCAGCCTTCTTAGCCTTTTGGGCTTCTGCCTTAGCTTTCTTTGCCTCTTCTGACAATGGTTCACCTTTCTTGTCATCGGCAGAACTTTCCTTATCCTTGTCTTGTACAGCACTGGCAGCTCCGGTACTTGTAGCCCCTGCTGCTGCTGGCTTCTTCTTTTCCTTAACTTCTCTTGGAATAGCAACATCATAGTTTATCTTTAATTTTTCAGATTCTGGAACTTCAACTAAAGTATTTTGAACTAAATCAGCCCATCTCAAGATATGTCTAAACTTGGCGAGTTCATCATTGGATGACCATCTTGATGCCAATGGCAACGCTTTTTCAAAAACAACTAAGTCAGCTTTAGATGGAACATTACCAGCCACAAAAGTCTTGGATTTCAAAGACTCGTTTAAAGTGGTCAAAGACTCAGGTTCGTCGAATCTAGTAGATAAAGTCTCAAATTGAGAAGCTAATGCCTTTTCCTCTTTTGACAATTGGGGAAATTGTGATTCATTAGCTTTCGCAATGCTCTTTAAAGACAATGCTTTGAAATTTGTGATAAAGTCAGCCATTCTTTGTTATTAGAATGTGAATAGCTTCCTTTAAAACTTTTGATGGTCCTCTGATGAATGCTGACTGAAAATTGTCGTTCTATATCACGTGACGAGAAGTAAAACTAACCTGAATAAGTGGACCAGATTAGACTATAGCTTATTTGAGGCACAATTACCCATAGAATTATGTATGACGAGGAAAATTTATGAAGAGTTTCGACAAATTACAAATTCTCTTTTTGTTGATATTAGTATCGGTCATATTCACCGTTCTACTAACATCAAAAAAGCTAAAACGGTACCTTGAATGTAACGCGAAGTTATGAAAAAGTTATGATAGTTTCAATTATTCGATAAAACTAAAATTGGAACTAAAGCTAAATTATACTCAAGAGTTATGTTGGTTTATTTTCCTACTTACGACAAAGCTCAAGACCTATTGGTTATTATTTTTTGATTGTTATTGAATATAGACTAATTAGACTGCGAAAAAACGAATCATACGAAGGTCTAACAGCAATTTTGCGGACAAGACATTGTTTATGTGTAAAACTGTTTCATATACATTTATCCCTTTGTAAGCAATCAATAACTCCATTTCCATTTCTTCATGTCTATTAGTTGAGTAATTAATGTCTCATGGATATTTACATTAAAAATTTTGATAATTTTGTAAGAATTTTTAAATATTATAATCATTGACGGTTATATTCTTCGTCTTAGTTTTTTCGTTGAATACAAGTACAATTAGCAAGCAATCATCTATTAGACATAACTGAAATTAATTCATTTTATTCTTTAGGGCATGAAATTATGTCAATAGTGAATCCTGTATATTATGACACATTCGGTATCGGAGTGAACATAGCGTCGTATTCTAGGATACTAAACGTTTTTACGAAAGAATACACCTAGATCAGATATTGATAATATGAGTGAGATCAAGAATGAGATAACATCTAATCTAGACTCTGTTATGGTCAATACGAAAATCGTATGTTTATTAAGATATTGAACTAGGAATTGATTTTATTTCGTTTACAGAGAATCAGATTACTAACTTGAATTAGAGAAGAAAAAAGACCAACCGAGCATGTAACCATTGTCATAAGGCACATATGACTTGTGATACCAATAGACCTTGTCAGCGCTGTTTTCAGAGAGGCTTGGAAGGTAGTTGTCAAGATGCACCTAGAAAGCGAAAGAAATATCTAGCAGATGTACCTCCAAATGTATTGAGTCGGCCAGATGGACGAACCGAATCACCCTCTTATGACGGAAGTAAAAATGACTCAATAAACCTCCAAGGTACTTTCCAAGACAACCCACATCCTGAATTAAGTCAACATGTTTCTTCAACTAATGCCAATAATCATGTAAATCAAGATTTCAGGAGCTTTGGAATATACCCCAATAGTCAGTTATTTCAGTCTAATACAAATAATCAAATAAATCAAAATATACCTGCTAGTATAGCACCAATGCAGGACGAATATCTACTGAAGGCATCAATGAATTCGCATATGTCTGAACAAGGAATACCACTGTATAATAGACCGAGACGCACCAACTTCCTTTCATCAGCAGCGGATTTGGAATATTCGACGCTTTCTAATATTCTCCAGGAAAACTTTGTTAATATGAATCATACCACGTCCACAGACGATACACCTAATTCTGTCAATTTGTCACCGACTTTACTTCCCCACAGAGTTAGCATCGATTCAAAGAATGCAACATCACCGAATAGTATAAACTATGGACACCATAATAGGTCAATGAACTACACGTCCGGCTCCTCCCATGCCTCATCGCCTAATGACACTTTGTTCAATAATAAAAATACACGCATATCCAAAAGTGGGGCGTATAATAACAGTTATCACTACTCATCGAAATACCCAAAGTGTGATGAAACTATTAATCAATATTTCTTAGGTCCCACCGGTACGGACAAAGAATCCCTATATCCAGATATTATAATCGCCATAGAAGAAATGCGAGCACTTGACCCAGCTGTTTACCACGAAAGAAATTCTAAACTGCTGTTATCCTTCACAATTGGAATTGTTTCTGATACGAATGAATATAAGAAAGGAAAGAAACAAGAAAATAAAGAGGCATTCAAGGAACCTGATGAAATTTATGCCAAAGTTAATAAGCCATTTTCATATACACGGGGGTATCACTTGCTAATTGCTTATTTAAGAAAAAGATTCCCGAAAGAAATGCTAGTCAAGATGGCAGAATCAATGGCTGCATATCGTCCATCGTTTATTGCTTGTACAAATTCTTTGAAAGAAAGCGATCTAATCTTCATGGAACAATGTTTTCAAAGAACCTTACTTACATATGATAATTTTATTCGCGTTAGTGGAACGCCAACTATAGTTTGGAGACGTACAGGAGAAATCGCTTATGTAGGGAACGAATTTTGCGTTTTAACGGGTTGGAAAAAGGAAGAGCTATTATTGAAGGATAAAAAGTTCATTGTCGAACTTCTTGATGACAAGTCTGTGGTGGAATATTTCCAACTATTCCTGAGAATAGCTTTTGGCGACTTCTTGGGAGCGACAATGACAGAATGCACTTTAATAACACCAAAAAAAGATGTAAAGATAAGAACCGGATGCATGTGGACATTGAAAAGAGATGTATTCGGGATTCCCATGATGATTATTGGGAACTTTCTACCTATAATATAGTTTGTAGAGTAATTCAAAATAATTTAATTCATCTTGAATTGTAGCAGCCATATTTGGTGCGTGTTGCGCGGGCAGATTTTGATAAGATAAATCATGTACACTTGTACACTTGCTTGAACTAATCCCCATATATCAACAAAACAGAAAGGAAGTAAATGTCCTCAAGTATTACGCTGACACCTAAATTAACAGGTAGATTGGTATCAACAATCGCTATAATTTGCTTAGGGTCGCTTCAATTTGGTTATCATATGGCAGAATTGAATTCCCCAGAATCGATAATATCCTGCCAAGCATCAATCCCGGGTAAAGTCCCATATAAAGAATCATGGTTTGGCTCCCATAAGTTTGTTCAATGCATTCCATTGAATCCAGAAAATGTAGGCTTGATTACGTCAATATTTAGTATAGGAGGTTTGATCGGCTCATTTTACATTGGGTCTTTTGCTGACAAGCATGGTAGAAAGAAGACGTCATTGCTACATTGCACTATCTATTTTTTGGGGTCCATGTTAAATGGGTTAAGCAACAGCTATTACACATTGTTGCTAGGAAGATTCATAGCAGGATTGGGGGCGGGTGCAGCATTGGTCACAACTCCAATCTTTATTAATGAAATAGCCCCCTCAAATTATAGAGGCTTTTTGGGATCAATGAACCAAGTATCCGTCAATATTGGTATTTTGTTTACCCAATTATTAGCACTAGTCTGGTGTGACAATAATAACTGGAGGTTACTATTGATCATGGGGGCTGTACTTGCTCTTGCTAACTTTTTGCTCATTAGTACTTGCGTGGACGAATCACCGATGTGGTTATTGGATAAGGGGCTCAGTGGCAGAGCAACGAGTGTTTTGCAGGCCTTGAGGGGTGATGATTATGCTCTGGCTAGGAACGAAGTAAATAAATGGAGAAACCTAGGGGCAAATAATTCTATCGAGTATGAGAGCCTCTTAAACGAAGGAATGGATGACGATGCCAACGAGGAAATACCCACTTCTGACAATTCTTCTATTTCCCTTGAAACTTATATAAGATCATCCGAGTACCATAATTCTAAAGTAGTTGCAACCGGAATATTGATTTTTCAACAATTCTGTGGTATAAACTCGATTATCTTCTACGGGGTGTCGGTGCTTGTTGCAATATTTCCCAAACATGCGATCTTCATTAACTGTCTTATTTCGGTTGTTAATGTGGTTGTAACATTTGGTGCTGCCCCTCTTACCGACAAGCTAGGTCGCAAACCCCTTCTTTTGACGTCTGTATCCGTGATGGGGATCCTGACGATCATAATGGGCATCGGCATCATATCAAGCAGCTCAATCTTCTCCATAGTAGGCACATTTTCCTACATTACATTTTTCGCTGTCGGATTGGGTCCCATTCCGTTTCTTCTCGTCAGCGAAGTCACTCAACCCAAGGCTAAGGCCCCCGCCCAAAGCTGGGGCACCACCATGAACTGGCTCGCCACCTTCATCGTCGGTTTCCTGTTCCCAATCTTGAAAAACTCGTGGATCGGTGGCGGTGTATACTTCATCTTCACTCTCATGTGCATAGTATCCTTTGTCTTCATCAAGTATTGGATTCCTGAAACAAAGGGTGCAAGTTCCTACGAAGAGGTATGGAGCATGCCAATTAGAACTGATTGATTGTTCCATGTTGAACAATACTAGCTACATAATCTGCTTCCATTCTTTTTCTGGCTGCAATATGCTTGTAAATGTGAATATCATTACATTATATATCTGTTATACTACAATAAACGTGGTAAGGATGTGTGTCGTCAGTTTCCACTCTCAGAGATTGCTTTCTGATCAATTCCCAAAAATCGACCACCATTAACCCTTTCACAATATACTCTGAGTCCTATTAATGTTAGAGATACACGATTTTTAGGGGTTGTGCCCCGCAATAAAAAGCAAGATAAAAAGTGCGAAACTCATTATGTGACTGCTTGTTGAAAAAGCTTTTTTTGTGTAATTTTCACCAAGTATGGGAACTTGATGCTCACTCGCAGTTTGATGAAAAATTATAGAGTTCAAAAGAATCTTGAAAGTTCTGTTCGTTTACTCTTTATTTAGCTTAATCTATAACATTAATAATGCCAACCAGATTAACCAAAACCAGAAAGCACAGAGGTCACGTTTCCGGTATGTACTAGTTTACTGTAATGATTGTGGTAGAAACAGAGAATATGGAAGGCTTGGAATGAACATGGAAAATGAAATGGAAGGTGGGTATGGAAGTGAACATCAACGTAGAATATTAAAAAAAGAAACATCTATGGAAGGAAAGGTCATTATGTATTAGTAGGGTACTTGACAAGAACAATGATACGAAATATGAAAATTTTTTATGGGCGGCCATAAATAGAAAAAACGAGAGCAATGGAGCAATGAGAAGTTAAGGGATAGACAAAGAGCAAATGTTCTGCTGTTTCTACAAGTAGCGATATTGGATTCATAATACTAACGTATCTTTAGCCGGTAAGGGTAGAATTGGTAAACATAGAAAGAATCCAGGTGGTCGTGGTATGGCTGGTGGTCAACATCACCACAGAACCAACTTAGATAAATACCACCCAGGTTACTTCGGTAAGGTTGGTATGAGATACTTTCACAAACAAAGAAACCACTTCTGGAAGCCAGAACTCAACTTGGACAAATTATGGACTTTAGTTGATGAAGACAAGAAGGACGAATACTTAAAGTCTGCATCTGCTTCCGCTGCTCCAGTCATTGACACCTTAGCCCACGGTTACGGTAAGGTCTTAGGTAAGGGTAGATTACCACAAGTTCCAGTCATCGTCAAGGCCAGATTTGTTTCTGAATTAGCTGAAGAAAAAATCAGAGCTGTTGGTGGTGTTGTTGAATTAGTTGCTTAAATGAACTAAGTAATGAATTGTTTGTATATTTTACTCAAATAAATAATTGACTACGTGTTTCTTAACTGCGAGATTATTATTATAATTCACATTTAGTGTTTCTAAGAGCATCTGTAGGTACATGACAGTATAGAAAGAACATGGGTGGAATGGAGACAATAGTTACATTCGCATCTGGTTGTATTATATTTTCGAATGCAGTCTCTTTGGTTCTGATAAGCTTAGTGGTTAGTGTAGAATTTATAAGAGTATAAGAGTGAACCTATTCCAAATGTACCAATTTCTAGTAATTTTGCAGACAGATTTTGTAGCTATACATCTTGTGACAGATTGTAGAACTTCAAGACATACACCTGGCTACTAATTGGTAGATTAATATGAATTAATTATGTTTGACCAATTCAGTTAGAAAAATTTTTTTTGTTTACATTTTGAGATCTACTCGTAATGTAATCATAACTTGATCCACTTTGTAGTTCTTTTCTCCATCCAAATCAATAGAACGATTAAGAAATCAAGAAGTAGCATGTCAGAAGAGAAATTATGGATGCCTGAAGATGCTGTACCAGCTGGTATTAAGAAGTTACTAGTCCCCGATGCGCCAAACAAGAAAATCAACTACATTTTAGCATTCATTCAAATAGTTCGTTTATTGAAAACACAAAAAAGAACGGGATGGGTTGATCATAACGTCCCTAATGCTTGTGTCGAAAGTATAAGTGACCATATGTACCGTATGTCAATTATTTCTATGGTCATCCCAAATAATGACATCAATATTGATAAATGTGTTAAAATAGCTGTGATACATGATATTGCAGAAGCATTGGTTGGCGACATCACGCCATTTGATGGAGTAACGAAACCAGAAAAACATCGTCGTGAATATGAATCTATAATGTTTTTATCGTCGTTGATTGAGCCATATAATACTAAATTTTCCAAGGAAATAATCGAATTATGGCTTGACTACGAGGAAATCAGATGCATTGAAGCTAGATATGTCAAGGATATTGACAAATACGAAATGATCCAACAAGCATGGGATTACGAACAAGAATATGGTTTCCAGTATAATTTGGACCAATTTTACGAAGCAAGACCAGCTATTAAATCTGTAGAGATTGGTGAATTATGCGATGAAGTTATTAGACAAAGAACCATTCTAAAGGAATCTGAAAAATAGCTGTATTTCTCTCAAGTTTCTTTTTGCATTTTGGGTTCAGTTGTACATGTCATACATAATGGTATTAGTATACCCATAACTAATTATATATTCTGAACTACAGGTTGATTATACCATACCTCTTAATATTTTGCAATTAATACATAGTCATCAGTTTTGTGTAATTTCCAAAAATAACCAATATTTTAATAAGCAAACAGTAGCTGACAATGCAATATAAACTAGAGCTAGTGTTAGTACACAAGTTGCTATGGTTGAAGCAGATAGAGAGAATAATCAAGGCTCCGATTCAAAGCCAATTTTTGGTACCACGGGACGTAAAATCATTTATGACAAAGATGGAAAGCCGTAAGTACATGTTGGCTGAAAAATTTGTATCTGACCAACTTACTAACCATTCTAGATGTCGTACATGTAATTCTCTTTTAGATTTCCAAATGGTTACACATGGTAGCGCGGTGGTTAATAAGACCAAGAAGCCTTCTAAAGAGGCCTCTACTTCTAAGATTACAAAACCTTGTCCTCCAGACGTAGATCAGATTGGAAGATCATCCTGGACATTGCTTCATTCTATTGCGGCCACGTACCCAGAGAACCCATCGAATAAACAACAATCAGATTTGAAACAGTTCATAAAATTGTTTGGCAACTTCTACCCTTGCTGGTATTGCAGAGACGATTTTGTTGAATATTCACAAAAATCGGAACCGAAGGTCGAAACCCAAGATGCCTTCGGCAAGTGGCTATGTGACGCCCACAATGAGGTTAACCTAAAGTTAGGTAAGGATAAATTCAATTGTAATTTGTGGAAGCAGAGATGGAAAGATGGATGGAAAGATGGAAGTTGCGATTAGCGCACCAATTGTAAATAGAACATATACATTGTAGATAGATATACAAAAATATGATGAATCACTTGGCAACAGACGCTATCCAGTCTTTGAGTTCTTGTTCATTGATACCTTTTTCTAGATCGTTGGGGACGTATTTGTCATATGGAATTTGCTTGTGTAGACAAAGGATCGAAGGCACCTTGTTAATTCCATACGTCAACATCATGTCCCTGGCACCAGGTGTGTCACACGATATGTTGGCTAAGTTAACAGGACTTTGCTTACTGTCCAAAGGATAGTTTTCCTTGTACGCCAAAATATCGAACAACGATTGTGTGAGTTTGTTACACTTTTTGTCACCCTGGTATGTAAAATTAAGCAATAGTGGTTCCTTAAAAAGGATCAAATCATGCAATTCGTTACGATCGTACACGTAGGTCGGGAACAACCTATTTTCCGTAGTGGTGTCTGGTGGATAGATGGTCTTATTTATGCCCCAGTTAAAGAAGAATTGCGTAGACACAACAGCAGCTGCTGTGGCCCCAAACGCAAATTGCTTGGATCGAATTATGTTCATTGTGCTATTTGCTAACCAATGCATGCTTTTAAATCGCTACGGTATGATCCTACGTCTTGAATGCAACTGATTTCGTCTACAATCCTTGATTTGCAAAGACCAAATCCGACATTGCCACGACAATTGCTAAATACATGATGAGTGTGTCATAACGATCTAAAACCTCCACCAGTCCGCTTTCGCTATCATATGAAATACCCCTACCGGGTTGTACTATGTTTACATCTAACAATGCGCATAAATCAACAACGTATGGTTAATCCTGTCATTCGCTGAAAAAACAGGTTCAGAGGTATTGATTTACACGTGAAATAGAATGTATATGTACGGTAATTCATTATTGGCTGGATTCGATTAACAATGTATGTTTGAAAAACACTAATCGCCATAAGTAATAGCATGTCCCATGATATTGACATTACGTTTACCGTTCTTATTATTTAAGGTCTATATCTAGTTGATCAAAAATGTAGCTTACAAGAAAAAATTCCGAACCCCGGTCAATCAAATGATAATTTCCATCAGAATTGCATGGAAATATTTGCTAATTGGATACATTAAAATTCAATATAATATTCTCGTAACGGCTTGAAACGATTTAAAATACTTCGATATTCAACTTTGTCTACAATAATTATAACTTGTAAGCAAGGGTGATTTCAAGGAAATTCTAAGCAAATTGTGTAATTTGTCATTCATTAGTAATTTACTATAAATCAAAGAACAGAGACAAATATGACGTCCCATATAGATCAGCCAACTCCCTCCAGAAAACAGGTGGCTCTAGACGATTCGACCGATCCTCACAAGATGATTGCTAGTCATTTTAATAATATGCCACTTTTGTCTCCTACATTGACACCATCGCAGGTTCCACTTTCGGAAACACCCCAGATTCCACCAAAAGTGTCAGATGAGGTCAGAAACACTCTTCCACTACACGAGACGTTACCAGAAGTAAGATGTATGGCCAGAGCACGGATCCCAACTACACAAGGGCCAGAGATATTTTTACACTTGTACGAAAACAATATCGATAACAAGGAGCATTTAGCAATCGTGTTTGGTGAAGACATTCGTTCAAAATCATTATTCTTCCAGAGACCTAATGACACACAACAAGATAGAATGACTCGAGGTGCGTACGTGGGAAAGTTATTTCCAGGACGTACAGAAGCAGATTATGATAGCCAGGCGAACAAGTCGTTGAAATTTGACTTCAACGGCGACATTATAAGAGAACCGAGTACCACATTTATGGGAGATCCATGCTTAGTACGTATTCATTCTGAATGCTACACTGGAGAAACGGCGTGGTCTGCGCGCTGTGACTGTGGAGAACAGTTCGACGAGGCTGGAAGAATCATGGGCAATGCTGGTCACGGATGTATTGTCTATTTGAGACAAGAAGGTAGGGGTATAGGTTTAGGAGAAAAGCTAAAGGCATATAACTTACAAGACTTAGGTGCAGATACAGTACAAGCCAATTTAATATTAAGGCATCCAGCTGATGGCAGATCATTTTCACTTGCTACAGCAATTTTGTTGGATTTGAATTTAGCAGAAATAAAACTATTGACCAATAACCCGGACAAGATTTTAGCTGTCGAAGGTAAGAACAGGGATGTAAAGGTGTTAGAGCGTGTTCCTATGATTCCGTTGGCTTGGAGAACCGAAAATGGTATCTCGTCAAAAGAGATCGAAGGATATTTGAGCACAAAAATTGAAAGAATGGGCCATCTATTGGAAAAGCCTTTAAAAATTTAGTAGCATGTATAGGTTTTTAGGTTGAGTTTGATAATGCAAGAAACTATCCGAATTTTGTATTTTGTAACTCTTAGCGGTTCTCACGAAAAAACTTTTGTAACTGAAAATTACTCATTTGTTGTTCTTAGTGTTTAATACATATTCAACTATATCAAGGATATCAACCCAATGGAGAAATAGTATGGGTAAACGAGACAACCTTGATAATTCTAGCGAATCAATTACTGGTAATAATACTCCCAGAATGATTTATCCTCATAATTCTGAGAAACCCCAGACTGAACAAAAAAGGAGAAGAGTCACAAGAGCCTGCGATAATTGTCGACAAAAGAAAGTGAAATGTGACGGAAAACAACCTTGCATTCATTGCACTGTGTACTCGTATAATTGTACTTACGATCAGCCTAATATAAGGAATAAAAAAAATAGTGGCATCCCCATACCATCTGGAAATACGAGTATTGTCACCAGCTATAAACCGCAACTTAATCAATCAAAGGAGTTAAGCCCATCTCAAATAAATGGTAATATCATACTAGGCCAGAATATTTTAAATTTATTATTGCCCAAGTTGAAGATAAACCTTCTCGACGACGGGCCTGTACAGTTTGACTTCGAAAAGTTCCAAAGGGTTTTGCAATATGTACAATCTAGAAATAACGGCCAAGTTAATGTCAACGAAATTACAGACCTATACTCAGATGGCCCCACCCCTTCAGCATCCCCATTAAGAATGGAACGCCAGCAATCCGTCTCTTCCACCGAAGATAATTTCGTTGGGAGAGAGTTCAGAATAATTCTACCTTCGAAAGATATAGCTTTACAGTTAATATTCACTTGTTGGAACAAAGCATGTGTTTTATTTCGGTTCTATCATCGGCCATCACTTCTAGAAGAAGTTGAATTATTGTACGCATTAGATCCTTTGAATTATACTGATCGTCAGCAAAAGTTTTTACCATTCTTATATTCGATTTTGGCCTGTGGACTGCTTTTTTCGAGACTGTCTAACCAATCATCCCCAAACAATAATACTTTAGAAGACGATGGCTTCAAATATTTTTTGGAAGCCAGAAAGTTGATCGATATTACGGATGTTGGTGACATTATTTCAATTCAAACTATTATTATGATGATTATGTATCTTCAATGCTCTGCGAGATTATCGACATGTTATTCTTATATTGGTATTGCCTTGAGGAGTGCTATAAAGGAAGGACTTCATCGTAATTTATCAATTTTTCATAACTCTAAGAGAGAATTAGATCCAATTGAAGTGGATACAAGAAAGAGATTGTTTTATACTATTTATAAGATGGACATTTATATCAATTCTTTATTGGGTTTACCCCGATCACTCACTGAAGATGAGTTTGACCAAGAGTTACCTGAAGAGCTAGATGATGAAAATATTACGCATGATGCCTATAATTATGATAACCAACAAGGAAGGTTATCATCTTCAGGATGTGCGAATCATCATACAAAGTTAATGCTAATACTTTCTCATATTATCAAAGAACTTTATCCCATAAAAATCAAGAAACTGGGAGCAGACGACAATCCTTCCCCCGATCACATACATTCCAAAGTTACTGGCTTAGAATTAGAATTGAAAAACTGGCTAGACCAATTGCCAAAAGATTTGAGACCAACAGACCCTCACGATACAAACTCGGGTAATAATGTGCCTGAAAAGTTTATAATGGCAAATTTTTATCTTCATTTATCGTTTTTAAATTGTCAGATAATGTTGTACCGTCCTTTTATTCATTTTATTAGTAATGGGACATATTATCAATCTGCCGATCCAAGATCGTTAATACGTGGTAGAAACTGTATTAAGGTAGCAAGAATGGTTGTGAAGTTAGCGAATAAGATGATCGATAGAAACCTTTTAGTAGGGACATACTGGTTTTCCATGTACACAATTTTCTTCTCAATAGCTTGCTTGATATATTATTTTCATTATGCACACGATAATAATATGAATCTGAGTGGAGTTAATTATGCAGGTGTCTTGTTTGATGATGACTTGAATATTGATATGATCAAGCATGATATTGAAATCGGTAGGAAGGTTTTGGATTGTTTAAAGAATAATTCGAATTCCTCTATGAGAATTTACAACATCTTGAACAACTTATTTGAGCAGCTCAATAGAAGGACAGCAATTAAAGGAAAGAATGATGTTTTGACGACTCATCCACCTTCAATCATAAATACTAAGAGCGAAGTATTACAAAATGTGTGGCTGAACTTTGATAGTATTAACAGGTTTGGTGGTCTTGAATATGAAGCACCTGAAAGCATGAAGAAGGAGCCTATGACAAGCGATTTCAGAACCGCTACTCAGGAACAAGAACAACAGAATGCTGCTAAGCAAGCACCCCTCAATCATAAAGATTCTATTAATCTGTTGTTTAATGACGGATATCCAAAGGCTTATAGTATGCCACCAGAACCCAGCACAATTACTACGCCATATGAAAGCCGATCTAATGCTATTCCCACAACAGCGACTGGTTCATCGGGAACGCCGAAAGGATCTGCGGACCAACATAGTGCTGTGTATTTACCTGGTGTAATTGATAAGCTTGATGCTCAAATATTTGGTAGAATCTTACCACCTTATATGTTGGAAACGAATGCTAAGCAAGCTAACACTAATGCTTCATCGAATAATAACTACAACCCAGGAAACGTCAGCGATTATCAAGCTCAAAATGCGAGTGACGAACTGCGACTCAATGTTGATAACTTTGATTTTTCAACTCTTGGTGATTCAAATCCTATGGATTATTTGGATCCATTCAATCCAGTTAATGAATCTCCTTATAATCTCAACAAGTCAGGGTAATATATCTCTGTCACTTTTATCTAGATGCTGTAACCAATATGTCATATAATAACATTATTAATTCACGTGAACAAAAGACAATTATTCTCATCTCAATATTTTTATGTAACGAAGTTTGAATTACTATCGTAAACTCTTGTTTATTATATTCTAAATGAGTGATCGAAGACGGCTTTTAGGCCCTGTAAATGCCAAACTTCCAACTGTTGGAATTTCTTCAGATCCACATAATAACCCGACAAAAGTGGACAAAAAGAGAAATGATGAGGTGAGGAAAATGTTTTTGAAATCTGGGTTGGTAACAAATGCCAATGGATCGGCATATTTAGAAGTGGGTGATACTATAATAGAAGTTTCAGTATTTGGGCCAAGACCTATCCGTGGCTCATTTATCGACCGTGCATCATTTTCGGTAGAATGTAAATTTTTACCTTATGTAACGCAGCCAAATGAAATTACATTTAATGGTAAAGCGACCAATTTTAATAATAATGGCAGACCATCATTAACTAACATTGAACAAAAAATATCATCATATTTAGAAACATCATTATTGCCATCAATTCTATTAGAAAAATATCCAAAATCAACCATAGATTTATTTGTTACAGTTATTTCGACAAACACCAAGACAAATTCGAATTCATCGTTACTCAATTTAATTAATTGGATAATTAACTGTTCATCATTAGCATTGGTCGATTCTGGGATCGAATTAAAGGATATAGTAACTAGTGGACAGGTTAAATTAAACCACAAATCGAATGAATTGATATTAGATCCTATATATGAAGTTCACAGTACGGATGATGAAGAGAGTATTGATTGTCTTGTAAGCTTCATGAATTTGAGAAATGATGAAATTGTTGGATTTTGGGTAGAAGGTAAACAAGAAGAATTGAATGAAAGTATTGTTACTCAATTGATTGGCGGTAGTAATCAAATGTCCAAAAAAATTAGAAGTAACCTTAATGCTTACTTGTTAAGTCTAATGAACACAAATTAATTAATCTGAATTAAAGCAAAATATTTTTCTTATATACTTTCTATAGAATAACTATTTACAAATCTACATATAAGCAGTAAATGGTTGACGAACCTATCAATTATTCTTCCTTTTTCTCGTTGCTTAAAGCATACTGCGCATGGGATAAATCATCTAATACTTTTCTAATTTTAATAAGCTTCAAACTTAATTTGTGCACAGTTAATTCGTCTTCACTATCTGCGTAAAGAAAAACTTTGGCATTAATATGGATTCCAGTAGATTTTGAAATCACATATGCTAAACGATTATAAGTTTGAATGATATTACCTGACTTTTGAATCGTTGCGTCGATCGGAGAGTCAATAGACCCAAACCCATTAATAGCTCTGTCAAAAACTTTTAATTTCAATTTATTTGCCAACTCAATACTACCTTCTTTTGTGAGAGGAACATCAATATCATTTGCCGTAAGTTCAAATGGTTCCGAAATATATGCAACATCATGCTTACCATCCAAATGATATCTAAATTCATAAATGCCCTCCTCCCAAAATAATTTATCACCCTGAAATACATAAGACCCAGATTCTGAAGTTGCCTCTGTCCAGCGTCCAGAAGATGAAATCAATGTTTTATAACGGGAATATGTAGTCTGAACTGTTTTATATAATCCGATCCAATCTTTTGGTGAGTGATTCTCAGGAGCCGTCCATTCAACCTCAAGTGGTGCACCAATGTAAGTTGTAGACAAGTTATCTTCACTTCTATTCAAATCCTTGATTGCTAGTTTGTAATCCGAATTTTCAAAGTACAAATTTTGCGATAATTCAAGAATATTCTGCTTTGTTAAACGAGTATTCGTATTCTTCAATTCCTTTATGAAATTATCTAGTGAATCCGTTGTACCTGCCATAATCGTACTTCTTCTTCTATGTTGGTTAAGTAAATCGTGATTGTCGTCGGATCCCTTACTTAGCCTCCTTTGAATGGCTTCTGGAAGTAAATGTTTCTTAAAAGTTTTCGTAACACCAGAATCTTTCATGACTTCTTGTTCACCATAAATCTTAATCATATGGGCCTTTTCGATAAAGTTAATTCTAATAAAGTTATTTGCAACCCATAACACGCAACAAATCAAGTTTTCCAAAGAAGGAATAATCAAGGTTACTCCCATAATACCACATACACCAAATATCTGCTCAGGGTTATTTAAGTAACGATAAACACCAGCTTTGGTTAGATGCGCTTTTTGTGGGGATGACTTTGGGATAAAGAAATCACCATAAAACCATCCGAAATAACCGATCAGATCTATGATTGATGAATTAATCCATATCTGGGTGAATACTAATATAATACCAAGGAAAATACGCAAGTAAAACCAATTGTTAATAAAAAGCTTATCACATTCCAAGCCTTTAAGCACATGGTAAAAGTTTAGCCCAAAGAAGGAAGAATAAGTTAAACTGATTAAAGAATTATACATTATAGACCAGTTATTCAAAGTCTTCTCAACAGATATGTCATTTGAAAGATACCACTTAGTAAATGTTTTGTAGTAACTTTGAAGAATGAGCAAAATGTTAATAGACAAGGACTCAAATACTTTAATCATAACAGTTAATATGAATAAAACCATCCCAGGATTTACACCTGTTTCACTAATTCTAACAGTGTTTACCAAAGATGCTAAATATGGAATAGTAAAACTATATGTACCAACCATAATTAGATTTATCATATCGGATGCTCTTAGCCAGGTAAAATTCCATAATCCAACCAAAGGCTTAATATTGTCAAAATGTCGTAAATCCTTCAATTTTAAAAGCTTTTCAATATCTGCTTCATTCCCAGAAGGACCATAAATCTTATCAATATGTGGATTTTCAATGTAATGCAAAAAGATCATTTGCAAGAAATGACCAAAAATTGCAACTGTCAAGATAGTATATGATTTAGAGATAAGTGCAAATCCATAGTATCCGACATAACCAACAGAATACATAGGGTGAGGGACCATTTCGAAAACACCATCAAATATCAAATCTTCGTTATTAATTTGACGGAAGAAAAAATCACCCCAATACCAAGCGTAATCTTTGATAGTATTGTGAGCATTTACTTTAACCCACAAATTAAATATTATTAAAGCAACACCAAGAATTAGTCTAGTAGAGATCAACCAAAAATCTTGTTGCTTGGTATTAATAAATTGGTAGTCTTTATTAATTGCACACACAATAACAAGACATATAAAAGTAGTAAAGTCCAGCATTAAGATCAAGTCAACTACTTTCCTGAATAAAAGCCAGGTATTGAAGTCAATTGGGTATTTCTGAACACTATATTCTGGTCCCATTTGAGACCTGATCTCCTTCTCAGCTAACCTGGACACCAACGATCCATTGTTTTCAAATATTTTTGTATTTTCTGCCCATTTAACAAGTCTGTGGCGATTTGATTGCACATTTAGCAAGTATCCAATTCCAAAATTGTAGGAAAACCTCCAGAAAATGTACAACCCAATGAATATCTCGATTCTTATTGAATTTTTATCAACTAACCAGAATACCAATCCGTTGGTCGCTAAGATCATCAATATAATCATCTCACAATACGATTTTCTAACCAATGGATCAAATAAAGTCTTCACCATATCGTGTGTTTCGGGAACAATAAATGTATCCCCCGAGAAGGTAATTCCCTTTGCACCTGCTATTGTATTTTCAACTCTAACTTCTTTCATACTTGTTCTAATTCTATTTTTTCCCTTATGAAAATATTTTTCAAAAATAGTCGGTGTTTATCGATCTATAATTGCATAAGACAATTGCTGTAAGGATCAATCTTAGTAAAAAAAAAAACTATGATATCTAATTGATATTATTTGTAAAGTAAATCAAACTTTTCAATTTAAATCGGTACTTTGTACGTCAAGAATGTCAAATGCCCAACCTTATTGACCACTTGGATGATAGTTGCAAAGGGTGTTGGGAAATGATCACATGAAAATGCGATTCCATTTGCATGTGAAAATTGCAATTCTTATCTACGAGATGATGCGATATAATAAAATCAACATATTAGTATTAAACGATACAGATCTATAAATTAATAAATGAAAAATGAAAAAACGGAAACAATAATATCATACTGCCTAGTAGAAACGACGTGTGTTACCAAGTGGAGCTGTGTTAGAACCAGATTGGTAACCACCACGGCCACCACCACGGCCACCACGGCCACGACCACCTCTGAAGCCACCACGGCCACCACCTCTACCATATCTAATATGACTACCAAAACTTCTTCTATCAAATCTCATTAATTCAGGAGGAATGGTTTGGTTAGCTTCTCTCATGATCTTACATAAATCACCACCCAACTTGGAATTGTTATCCGTGAAGAATGAGACAGCAGTACCAGTAGAACCAGCTCTACCGGTTCTACCAATACGATGAACGTAATCTTCGATATTACCAGGCATGTCTAAGTTAATGACGTAGGAGATACCCTTGACATCTATAAGTAAGTTAGTAAATTGTTTGCAATAACGAATACTATTTCGAAATTGAATTAAAAGCATAGTGATTGCTACCTCGACTTAGACTACAAGATATACATTATAACGAAAAAAATAAGGAGAGAATTCCATGTATTGATATATAGAAAGCATTATTTACTCCAATAATTGTCTATCAGTCAAAGGCTAAATTAATTATAATTTGACGACAATAATTATCAAGATTTGTTAAACTCCTCGGTAAAGACGTTGATCATCAGTGAATTCAATCCACCTACTCTAAATTCTTTTTCTTTACTTGAAGAGATCACAGTATCCAGTGAGTATTAAATAATTCGAATTTGCTTTCCAATATCTATTAGTTTCAATCTCCTTGCTCCAAGAATGTCCGATACATTCTCAATGTTTCCGTCACATATCTATCCCTTTTCTAAGTAGAAGTCCTCATTAATTAAAAGGTGACTTGGAAAAATTTAAAAAAAAAAAAAAAAAACCAAAAAAAATTCCTCATCAGTAGACTTGAATGTCTCCCTTTCCTATGCCTAAATCCAATAAAAATTAGTAAAAAAAAGAAGAAACCAATTTCTCATATGCAATACATACCAATACCACGAGCGGCAACATCAGTTGCAACCATAATTGGAGATTTACCCGTCTTGAATTCTTTCAAAACCCAGTCTCTTTCACCTTGTTGTTTGTCACCATGAATGGCTAACGCTGGCCATCCGTCGGCTCTTAAGTAATTCGTGATCTCATCACAAGTCCTCTTAGTAGAAGCGAAAATTAAACATTTAGCTTCTGGGTCAGCAGTGGCGGTTTCCAAATGCTTGACTAATCTGTCACGCTTCTCAAATTCAGTAACAACTTCAACTAGTTGAGTAATCGTGTGAGATGCAGCTAATTCTAACGAGCCAATAGTGACTTGAATTGGATCGTTTAAGTAATCTCTAGTCAAGGTTTGAACTTCTTTTGGCCAAGTAGCAGACCACATCAAGGTTTGTCTATCAGGCCTAATTTGGTCAACAATCTTTCTGATTTGAGGTTCGAAACCCATATCCAACATTCTATCAGCTTCATCTAAAACTAAGTAGGTAACCCTTCTCAAGTTAGTCTTGTTAGTTTCTAACATATCAATTAATCTACCTGGAGTGGCAATACATATTTCAACGCCTCTAGCTAAGTCTCTGATTTGTTGACCCTTTGGAGCACCACCGTAAATACAGGTATTTCTAATTCTAGAAGAAGAACCAAACTTGGAACATTCTTGTTGAATTTGGACAGCCAATTCTCTGGTTGGAGCCAAGACCAAGACGATGGGACCATCACCAGGACTCAATAATGGTTGAGCATTGATATGAACAATAGATGGCAAACAGTATGATAAAGTTTTACCGGAACCAGTAGAAGCAATACCGACCATGTCTCTACCACTTAAAGCCATTGGCCACCCTTGACATTGAATTGAAGTTGGCTTTGGGAACCCTTGTTGTTTAACTTCCTTTAACACGTAGTCTGGGAACCCAGCTTCGTCAAACGAAGTAATTGGTTTCGGAATATCCTTACCATCACACTTCATGTCATGTTCCTTTCTGAAGGCATTAACGTCTTGTATAGAACGTGCTCCCACGTCTGGGTGTTCATTGTAAAAGTTCTTTTCAAACTTTGGCAATGAATCAAGGTCCCATTCAGGAGTGCCTAATTCGACTCTTTCGTCAAAACGGCCGCCACGGCCACCGAATCCACCACGTCCTCCACCACGTCCTCCACCGTAACCACCACGTCCTCCGCCGTAACCACCACCTCCATACGAGTTACCACCGTATGAGTTACCACCGTATGAGCTACCACCATATGAATTGTAACCACCACCGTAGCTATCACTATTATTGTTGTAGGACATATTTAAATTATTATTATTATCTATCTATGAATAATGGAAAAAGTTTTCTGCTAAAAATATAAAGTAGGAATACCTTAGATGGATTTGTCTTCTATTTAAGCAGGAAGAGAAGAGAAGGATCAATTTAAAAAAAGAAAAAAATAAAAAAAAATAAAAAAAAACTCTAGACTTCCAAACTGGGAAGTATATATGCGATGAGCGATATATATGTTTTTTGTTCACCTCATTCCAGGCAATTCGAGTAATCGGATGGACCTTTGCTACATGATAAGTACGAATTTAAGATGTATTAAATGCTATAAAAACAGATAAAAGTACAACGGTTGTACATGCAGAAAGAAAAAGTATATTACAGTAGAGAAAAGTATACGGTATAGCCATTGGCCGCAAGAGCAAGGTCAATAGACCATGATGGCAGTGCATAGTTCATGGTTCAACCGTCCTGTAGCCTCCAGCCTCAATTTTTTCGCTGAATTCTTCTTCGATGACAGAGCAGAGTTCGGACATATTGTCTAATCCCTGGTGTAATGCTTCTACGGCTGATATGTTTCCGTAGGTCTGGATCCTTATGTTAAGCTTGTTTTCAGAAGGGTGTGGAATTGAATAACCACAGAATTCCACCTCTGGGTTCTTCATTATGATGTAACGCAATGCATTTCCAAGAGTGTGGTCTTCGTCGACGATTTGGAATGACGCTGCTGTTCCGTCTTCCGATGACCCTGGTAATAACTTCACCTTGTCCAAGTCGAATTCCTGTTCTTGTTCCTGTTCCTGTTCTTGTTCGCCGTTTTCATCTTTCATTGATGTGTCAATTATTTCTTCAGCCATGGTTTCTGTTTTGATGCATGCAAATGCTATAATAAACGATTTTTGTCTACCAAAAACATCGTTAATGAAAAAAAAAATTTATTTGATGCTAGGAGCATAGTGTAAAAGAGTGACACAAAGTCATCAGTTCGAGCCTCAGATCACAATTATCGCGTTGTTTACAAAGAATAGATACATAAATACAGTGATTATATAGTATCATTCAGTAATAGATATAGTATTGCATACACTGGACTGGTCGCAGGATAGACCATATTTATATATCAAAACAGAATTTTTAACAGCTATTGAGATTCCTAATATTTTTATAACTCTTCAAGTGTTACTAGCTATCAGATAAACCTACTATATGAGTTCGCATGGGATAACATATGACGAATTGTCACAAGCTATATCAGAGTCGTACTTGCATTTGTCGAACGATGACACCAATGAATTTACAGGCTCGTTCACAGGTTCACAGGAGGTGACGAATGAAAATGGATACGATACCTTGACGTTGATGAGATTGGCGAAGGCGATCGATGAGAAACAGCGCAGGGCACTGAGCAACGCAAAGGAGGCACAAACAAGTCATATGAGTATATCTTCCATAAACAGAACAGCTAAGAATCGAGATTATGGAGATGGACGGGGAGAGAAGACGGCATCTTTTATTTCATCGCATTCGACACCGTTGGTGTCGAAACAGAGTAGCTCTAAGGTCAGACCGGCGAGAAAAAAAAGCAACTCGCTTTCTGATGTGGAAGAGACGATTCATGAGCCCAGTAGCATTGGCGGAACTGCTGAGCTGCGTCGTGATGTTGCCATGAGTGACTTGCGACAGATGATCCAGTCATTGTCCCTCGAGGAGCTCGAGGAGTTCAAAAAGCCAATCGAAACATTAATTACGAGTCACCACAGAGAAAAAGAAAAGAAAACACATCAGCAATATCATCCGAATAATGGCAATATGTATGTTACACCCAAGAGATCGTATATCAATGCCTTAAGCAGTGACTCTGGCTCAAGTGGTGAAGATGATGACGATAGATTAAGCTTGACACATGCTAACGCAAATGGTAGTTATCTACACAAGAAGAATTCAAGAATCTCACACAGCAAGACGGCCAATGGAAGGCCTAATAAAATGTATAACTCGTCGAGCGGTGAAGAAGACGACAGATTGAATTTAACTGGAATGCATTTGTCGTCTAATGAAAATTTCAATATTTCAGATCATACTAAGAGGCCACGCAACACAATCAACAACAGCAGGGTGCCAAGTACTGATGAATTGG
The DNA here is from genome assembly GCA_030564605.1 of Debaryomyces coudertii. Taxonomy (NCBI): domain Eukaryota; kingdom Fungi; phylum Ascomycota; class Pichiomycetes; order Serinales; family Debaryomycetaceae; genus Debaryomyces; species Debaryomyces coudertii. The sequence goes on from JAKTYF010000001.1 coordinate 707,003, forward strand.
AAAATGAATTAGACTCGGCGATTACAACTCCACCACACTCACAAGAATACGCAAACGCTAAAAATGAATCATACGATCCACACACTAATAAAAATATATTATCTGCTTTTGATCATACAGATAATCAATTCTCGCTTAATAATACTAGTTATATTCCTAGAAGAACAGTTAACAAATATCGATCCAAGCCTTCACAAAACATAGCTGCACCAATATCGAAAACAAACAATATCAATAGAAACGAACAAGATCAAATAGAAATAGAACTCTTAAAGAAAGAAAATCTTAATTTACGAATCAAATTGAACGAACTAGAAATAAAACTAAGTGAAAAAGAAACAAGTGTAATTGATAATGATGAGGCTTCATCTAATGATAATAGTTTTATATTCAATAACACTGATAATCACAGCACTGATAATCATGATTCGAATGATAAAGTAAATGAATTGACGGTAGCAAATAATCAACTAAATTTGCAGCTAGTAAACTGCAAGAATCATATGAACGAATTAAACAACGAGATCAAATATTTAAAAAACAAGCTAGGTAATCGTAATAACAACGACGATCTCACGTTCAAGGCTAAACAACTCGAAGACCAAATTAAATCATTACAAAACCAAATTGGTAATCCGAATAATCTAATAACGCAAGACTCAATCCTGGATGATTACAAACAATTCTACACCAAGCTACAGTTGAACCACGTCGATAGGCTAACTAAGATTGAAATGTCAAACTTGATCAAAAACCTCATGTTGTCCCTTTTAATTACTGACTTCGAGCATTTACCAATGGTGTCCTCTAAAATTGGTAAATTTTTCAAAATTATTAGTTTGTTTATGGATCAGCTACATAGTATGGTGTACGACGATTCTTCTACGGCTATAAGACCATCACATTATTTGAAAAATCATGAATATGGCATGAATGAATTACAAAGTTGTTTAGATGGAATGCTAGAAACATTGCTGCATCCCACACAACTGCTGATTTGATTGGGGTCTTGTAAAACCATGAAGACCTTGCGATATATATCTTTGTGTTAGAATCTAACGGACGAACAGTTCTTGGAGTGTTACGGATGGTTTACGAAAACTCCGTTTATCGACCCCAGTCGATATTGTTTTTTCACGTGCACAGGATTATTGATCGCAAATCTATCAGTACAGGTGATCACCATTTCTTGCTATATGGTGATAACAAGTCTATATAGTAGTTAATGTATGGATTATTTATTTTATAACTAATGTACACACAGTCATAAATTTATCTAATATCAAAATTTCTTATATCAATAGTGTTAAATACAAAATATTAAAGGCTGTTCAATATATTAGAAATTGAGCAAAAGTATTATACAAGTTAGATTGCTGACTATTAGTCTGTCTTTGAACAACAAATACAAATAATTTAATAGGCGCTTTGTCTATTATAAGCTTATACGTGAAGATTAAGACAGAAACAATCTATATCAACTAAGGAGTTTGCAAAAGTAGCTCGATTCAAAATGGATAAATCTGCGCTTTGGCCAACGTATCAGGACCACCGGGCGACGTCAACGTCACCGACAACAAGTAGTGGTAAGAATAATGGAAATACGTCGAATCCTGTTTCATATGGGGACAAGAATAGTCCAAGTCAACCTAGACAGTTTAAGAACACCAACGCCGACGAAAATAGCCTTACCTTGAGCCATGATAATGTCTCTAAGCTTGACAAAAAACTTATGAAAAATAGCTCTATGAGACTTGACGCCGGACAATACTCAGATGCCCTGACTCAGGGTATGCCATCTGGTAACAACGTGGCTCCGAATAGTGCTGGGAGCAGACAAAGTTTAGCACAGATAAACTTCTTATTCAATCCGGCAAGACAAGACCTGATAGGCTCAATATTAAATAACTATCTGACATACAATAATCATCCGGTGGCACCTAATAGTGGTAATTCTGTTGGTAACCAAGGGAGTTCCCATAATGATTCTAATCTGGCCCCTAAATCCCAACTGGTAGACGCAACTTACCCCAGCTATTATTTGAACCATCAAGATCCGTCTATGAATAATGGACAAACTACAATAGGAAGTGATGGAATTAGACCTCGGGGAGATAGCTTTTTTCTACCTCCACCTATTAATTCTCAAATGCGTTTGAATAGCGGCGACTATGAGAACAACGCCAGTCAACGACCAAGCAATTCATCGAGGTCGAACAGCATATTCAGCTCACTTATTCAGATACCTGGATCTGGGAGTAATTCAATAAGTGATGCTCCGCCAAATAATGATTTACAAAGGTCAGGGAATACGAATAATGCGATCATGAACACCAACAACAACAACAACATCAACAACAACAATAATAATAATAATAATAATAATAATAACAATAATATTTCTGCAGGCGGAAATAAATCAACAGTAAGACAACCTTCGATTACAGCTCATAATGGACAAGGAGGAAGTTTTCTGATCCCATTGGCCGAGTTTGAAGAAAACTTGGGAAGTTTCCTTGCGTTACAACAAGACCCAAAAGGATCACTTCTGGGTATCAAATCTAAACGTGGTTCGGTAGATAACCCCTTAAGTAATTCTTTCTGGGATGGTTTAAATAATGGATTGGCAGGTTCAATAAGTGGAATGCCACTTAGTGGTAGTATCAGCGGCATCCTAGCAGGAATAGCTAATGGCAATATTGATTTCAATAATATGAACGAAGAACAAAGGAGAGATTCTATTTTGAAAATCATAAACGAGCAACAGAACACCCAGAATCAAAGAACTCTGAATTCAAACTCAAATGTTTCCAATACTAAATTAAGAGAAGATATTTTTGATACAAAAATCGGCAATAATGATTACATTAAGTCATATAAAGAGAGGCTTCCTAATTACAATGATAACAATATAAAACTTCAAGATGATGGAACATGTGAACGTCTTTCTCCAAGTTCTTCCATGTCTTCAAAATCGTCTGTAAAGTATAATGATGAGCCACATTCACCGAAAACTTCGCCAACTTCATATAACGTTAGCTTGAATCAAGCAGCTTTGCCACAAAAGTTTAATCAATTACAGAAACAAAGTTATCCATCTTTTGATCAACAAAATTATTCAATTCCTCAGACCCAACAACAATACGGTCTAGATCAATCGAGAACAGACAATCCTGGTGAAATTATATCTCCTAATTTGCTGAGAAATAATCAAGGAATCTTAAATCAAGCTAATCTACCAAGCTATCAACAGCAACAGTTTTATCCTCCATTTCAAAACTATCAACAACAGCAAAATCAGAAACAGCAGCCGCAGCAACATCAAGAAAGACATGTTGTGTCTACTTTGCCCACTAGTAATAACAAACGCGAAGCTTTAAATGAAAATGAAAAGAATCTTGTTCCAGCACAACAACTTGTTAAAGCGGAAGATGGACGTCCCTTATTAGGAGCAACAAAAATAGATCAGTTAATGTTGGTTATTCAAGCGCGTGAAAAAGGCGTCAATAACCCAATTCACCAATCATCAGATGGAAGCATATTGGCACCAACTAAAATCAAACCGGAAGATGGAATTATTCCACAACCTATGAATTTAGTTGGTGGTGTCGATAAACCCAAGACTAATAAAATAGATACAGATATATTTGATTTTGAAGAAAATGATGCATCAAATCCAAAGAAGAAACAAGCAAAGAACAAACAATGTCCTTATTGTTTTAAATATTTCACTCAGTCGACACATTTAGAAGTTCATGTCAGGTCTCATATAGGATATAAACCATTTGAATGTTCATACTGTCATAAAAGATTTACGCAAGGAGGTAATTTAAGAACACACTTGCGGTTGCATACAGGGGAGAAACCATTTACATGTGATGTTTGCAAACGCTCATTTAGCCGTAAAGGTAATTTGGCAGCGCATAAGTTGACCCACGAAAATTTAAAACCCTACGAATGCAAATTGGATAATTGTGATAAATCATTCACGCAATTAGGCAATTTAAAATCTCATCAAAATAGGTTCCATCTATCTACTTTAAATGAATTGACTCATAAATTGGCGGAATTGAGTAAAGAGGAAATAAGTAGCTTACCTACGGATGAAAAGGATTTGCTTAATTATTTTAAAGATTTATATAAGAATTCTAATAAAGGAATTTTAGGAAGAGGCAAGAGAATAAAACCAATCAATGAGTTGAATAATTCGAAAGTGGAGCTGAATTGGTAATTCATTTTTCTATCAAAATGTTTAATTGTTAAAATAGTGAACAATATATGTATTATTATTTATCTTACATTACGATTAGTTACGAAGAACGAAATATTTTGCGCGTACTTCAAATTTTGTTAATAAATAGATAACGTAAACCGTAAGTTTTTTTATTTGATCAAAGCATTATGAATTTTTTATCGAAGACATTGAGTACTTTGACCGGATCCTCCATCCCTTACACCATCAGGGAAAAGGTCGCTGATCCTCTGACCTCGCACCCAGAAACTAGATCAATTTGGACCATATACGATGGTGTTAACCCTAAACAAGATAATGCTCCAGTTACCATATTTGAATTTAATTTGAAGGACGCAGTGAATATTCTGAACGACTACGTTTTATTAGCAAGAAATTGTTTTAAAAAACTGAAGTTAATCAAATATCCTGGGATTATATCGATACTTGATTATATCGAGAATGATAATTTCTTGTACATCGTTACAGAACAAGTGGTACCTTTGAAAAATTATTTGGAAAATTATAAAAATCAGGTATCGGAAGATGCCAAATTGTTTGGTATTTATTCCATTGGTCAATCGTTACTGTTTATTAATATGAAATGTCAGTGTTTACATGGAAACGTGAACGTAAATAACGCTGTATTTGTTAGTTCGTCAGGAGATTGGAAATTATTTGGATTTGAATTATTGACAAACTTAACTTCGGATCCAGATCAACCTATTTATAGATATTCTCGTAAATTTCCTGGATTTGAAAACAATGCTCCTGAAGATGTTAAAAGTCAAGGAGTGGATTCCATAAGACAGTTTCCTATAAAATTTGATTCGTATTTATATGGCACTTTTATCTACAAAGTATTAACCGTTGAGGGATTGGACAATATCCTGCAGCAGTTGGATTTATTAACACCAAACAAAAAGATCCCAACCCAACTAAATGTCCATTATAAAAGGTTAATTTCTAATAAACCAAACTTAAGAACTACAGTTGATAAATTCCTAAACGATTGCAGTTCGTTTTTCAATAACAACAAAATCATACAGTTCAACTCCCAATTAAATGAAATAAAATTTAAAAATGATGAAGAAAAACGTGAGTTTTTCAAATATGAGCTTGCTGTTTATTTATCAGATAACAATGTTAATATACAATTCCCACCTGGTTTACTAGAACATAAACTTTTACCCGAATTAGTGAGTCAATTTAATAACTTGTCAAAAATTGTTCCATCGATAAATTCCACCCCAGAGGAACATCAGCAAAAACAAGAAACGGTATCAGCAATATTACATTATATCTTGAAATTCGGATCTACTTTACCTGCGGATGCATTTAATAAATCTATTAAACCTATTATTTTCAAAACTTTTGGCTTAGCTGACCGAACAATAAGATTGAATTTATTGACTCACCTTCTGTCATATTCAACATATTTAACAGAATCAGATATTCAACTGAAGATCTTTTACGATATAATTAGTGGGTTTCAAGACACTAATTTTATGATTCGTGAAACTACCTTAAAATCCATTACAGCCATCATTGATAGGGTGTCTGTAAAACAAGTAAATCAGGATTTATTAAAGGTACTAGCAAAATCACAAATGGATCCTAAACCCTCTATAAGAACAAACACATTAATATTGATTATCAAAATATCGGATAAGATCTACAAAAATTCAAGAAATAATGTTTTAATCACAGCATTATCAAAGTCCCTAAGAGATTCGTTCACACCATGTAAAATGATGGCGTTATCGGGATTTGAAAAATTGATTGACGGATTTTCTTTAGATGAAATCTGTGGAAAGATTTTGGGGCATTTAGCTATTTCGTTGATGGACAATAAATCATTTAAAATCAGAGTTGAGGCTAAAAGAGTTTTCAACTTATATTTGCAATCAGTTGAGACGCATTCTGCCACATTACCCAAAAATGAAGAAGATGAAGACTTAGAGGAAAAGGAGTTTTTTAAGAAATATGCTCCAGTAAGTAAAGATACAAAAGAAAAAGCAATAGAAGTGCCTGTAACTAGTTCTACTTTTGGATGGAATGTTGTGAACAAATTAATATCCACATCTGCGGTGGATGGTAGATTGAATAATGATTTTAATAAATCTACCCCAGATTTAACGAGAGCTGCATCGCCAAATGCAAATAATGCTAACAAACCAATCAATAATGAAACATCCGACTTAACTGAAAATTGGAATTATGAAGATGACGGCTGGGGTGAGGATGTTGATCTTGATACTGAAGATAATTTCGGAAGCAATTTAGAGGGGTCTGATAAATTAGTAAAAAACAAAAATTCACTGACCCCTGTCAAGTCTTATAAGAAGGCCAGTACTTTGAAGCTCGGTTCAAAACAACAAAAAAATCCTGGATCGACACTTAAGTTGAATCTTACTGTCGACGACGATGATGGATGGGGTGATTCTGCTGATTGGTAGAATAATCAACAAATCACTACTACATGTATTTGTTGGGATCAGTTAAGAACACACAACATAGATATATATAATGAATAGGCTTTAGATAGTTAATGTATAAACCCTGATTATTTATTTAAATATTTCAGTACACGAAACCAATTCTCTATGCCCTTATACATGGCACCTACAATACACAAACTATCAAAATTTTAAATATTATTAGCTAGGTTATCCCTTATTACTATATTGCTACTTAATGTACGTACTTGCCGAATCAAACCCTACAAATTTTCTTCAAAGTTCGTTTGAATTTACCTTCTATTCTCACAGAAGTTTTGCGCTTCGCCGGACTTGCATCTGATATAGTTTCTGAGTTTGACACAACTGATTGTTTTCTAGAATCCTTATTTGATTTGAACTTTTTTGCTATTGCCTCTGCATACGTTACGGAACCGGAAAAGCCGTCATGAGTAAAAAAATTCATTACCATAAACTTCTTTGATATTAATGGCATTGGACTAGTCGACACATCAGTCAAAACTAAATGAAATGTAGGGCATTCGACGATTTTTAAGTTGTTCACCAAGGACATATTTCTATTATTTGTGAAATCCTCAATTGTGTATTTCTTTCCTAAGTGTAAAAGCTTTATCTGGTTAATATATCGGACATTGTCCAGTAAAAATTCACTCATATTGCAAAATATGTATATAATTAAATGTTGCACCGTGATTAACTCGAGCGTCATTTCTTGAATATCCATGAATTCTTGCAATTCTCTTGGAGATACAACCATCTGTATGAAATTACCAACACACGATAGCTTTATGGGTATGGTTTGATCATTAATGATTATATTGATATCGAAATCATCTAATTCTAATCCGTCCTCAAACATTTTATTTCTTATGTTGTAATATTCATTAAATGTTGTCAAATTGAAATTGTCAATTTCTTTGATCGTTAACTCTGAGTAACAAGACACAGTATCCTCTCCATATAACTCTATGTCTCTCATATTCTTTTTAAATACATCTGATTGTATAGATATATAAGTTTAGTTTGATTTGCTTATAATTTGTATATAATTATCTTGCAAATAAGGAGATCTGAATCATCATTTTTCCACTCAAGTTTCAATATGTACTCCACATTTACCTCCACACAGAAAATTTTTCCGATTGTTCGCGCCAAAAGATTGCCTTAGACTAAGTTACTAGACAAAAATACGTGCTTTAGACAACTAGATCATTCATTTGTAAACTTCGGGAGAGCAAAAGCACACAGATCGTCTATGAGGAAGTTATGAAAGTTACAGATGAAACCATAATGCAGCTAAAAGCCGTATGATTCAATTGACAGTTTTAAAAAAAAAATCATGCCGGTATACACCGATCACATCCGATCACTTGAGAGAATGAGATAAATGTTCACATTGTCTAGAGATGCTCTGGTGACTCCAGATATTAATATTAGGACTTCAGGTCGATAGTAGGTATGGCTTTGTTGGAGCTGTACAATCTTACTGATCCACCTGATCCGTTCCATACTAAAAACACCAAAAGAGAAACGTGCAACATAAGTATAGTCGTATCAAGCAATTAGCTACGACCCCATTGTTATTTGTCAGCGTACAATAAGGGGTCTCTGGTTTGGTAAGCAGTTGAGATAACCCAGTGGGCTCTGCAACCCGTTGCGAATAAGTCTTCAGACCCGATACGCGTATTGTTCTGGGCATCATTTCCGTTAGCGATCTCTATATACTGAATCTGTTCCACATCTCAGACATGAGTGGGGGTTTTCAGCAGTCACGCCCCTATTACAATTGAAACTTGAACGTACCACTCCCAACATGCATGCCAAATGATTGCAAACAAACTTTCCTTCGCTCTGCCACTCATCGTTTCGCGTAAATAATTTCTACGCTCGGTAAAGCACTTCTCGCCAAAAGGTATGGGCTTTATAAAATACGTTCGTATATTTATCAAACAGATAATGCTGTCTGTTCTGCGTGTCGTTTGCTGGATCCCTCCAAATATTGGTAGCGATATAAGAATCTCGTAAATGGCACACCCCATTGCAAACTCCCATTCGTGAAAGCACTGTTCTATCGATAAATTTGTCCTCCATTATTATTCTTTACCCATATCCACTTCTCGATTCCATTTTTATTGTTAACCCATGTCTGTTCTCGTGCGTCGTGTGAACGAACTTATCTACTTTGAGTAAACACCACTTGTCTACGATAGGTATTTATTTGTAGATTGGCTGCGCTCTTGATGTGCATATGATCAGAGTTCGTCCTTTTAGGTAGCTCACATCGCTTTGGAAATATTTTTCCATCTAGTACATATAGGTTTGGCGACAAATTTCATATTTATCCTTCCCAATGTAGTAATTAATTAAACTCCTTTTCTACATATAGTATGTCATGAGGGGCATGACTAAAATGCACTCTTGAGAGAATTTCCTAACCGGGAAGTTTTCACATGTACGCAAAATATAGCGATGAAATTTTTGTGTCACATGAATAAAGATCAATGGTGTTTTTAAACATAGTATTTGAATAAGAGGAGCATAACATCAACATAAAAAAAAAACAAGTGGACGATATTTAAATAATTCTCTCAATAATTGTGAAAGAGTGTATGCTTTATTAAGGTTTCTTTTTATAGTTTGAGGAGTAAAGTGTGTTTAAATCCCAATTTTGTATTAATACTCGCAGCAGACGACGATTATATCTTTGATAACGATTCACAAAAGATATGGCACGTTTTACATTTGGTAAGAACAAAAAAAGGCTTGAGGAAGCTGAAACCTCATTTGCTGACGATACGATGAGCAGTTCTCCTAGTGGGAAGGTTCACGAGTCCCCCGTGAGCTCGCCTGTAGCGTCCCCCATACTTAGGAAGCAGCCAGAACTGAGGGTTCCACCTGCAATCACGATAAACAGAACAAGCCCGTGGAAAAGACACAAGTTAGTGAATTCGCCGTTCCCAAGATACAGACATTCGGCTGCTTCTGTTGCCACTGACAAAAATGAGATATTCTTGATGGGGGGGTTGAAAGAAGGCTCTGTGTTTGGCGATACCTGGAAAATTACCCCTCAGGGCCTGACATTGGATGATGAGATTACGGGCTACGAAGCTGCCAACATCGAGGTGGTCAATCTCAACAATCCACCTGCAAGAGTCGGTCACTCCTCGGTATTGTGTGGTAATGCCTACATCATCTACGGTGGTGACACTGTCGATACCGATTTCAATGGATTTCCCGACAATAATTTCTACTTATTCAATATCAATAACAACAAATATACTATACCAAGTCATGTTTTGAATAAGCCTAATGGAAGATATGGGCACACAATTGGAGTCATTTCGTTGCATAATACGTCGTCTAAATTATTTTTGTTTGGTGGACAATTGGAAAATGATGTATTCAATGACTTATTTTTCTTTGAATTAAATACGTTTAAAAGCCCAAAGGCTAGATGGGAATTGATTGAACCATTAAATAATTTTAAACCACCTCCATTGACCAATCATTCTTTGTCCGTTTACAAGAATAAGATTTATGTTTTTGGTGGTGTCTATAATAATGAAAAGATCTCCAATGATTTATGGTGTTTCGATGCATTAATCAGTAAATGGATTCAAGTCACCACCACAGGTAATGTCCCTCCTCCTGTCAATGAACATGCTAGCTGTATTGTGAATGACAAATTGTTTGTTTATGGTGGTAATGATTTTAGTGGTATAATCTACAACTCATTGTATGTATTAGATTTGCATACATTGGTATGGTCGAAATTGATTGAACTGGGTGAAAAAAATGGTCCTGGTCCAAGGTGTGGTCATTCCATGACATATTTACCAAAGTTTAATAAGTTATTAATTATGGGAGGTGACAAAAATGATTATGTCACCTCAGATGAAACTGATTTCGAGACTTATGAAATGTATAATGGTGAAGAATGTGGTACTATGATCTATGAATTAGACTTAGATAATGTTGAAAATTTCTTATCTTCCAACGCTGCTGATAAAGCTGTAGCTAAATCACCATCCAAAAAGATGGCTGCTTCTGCAGCTCCTATTACTTCTGCTTCAGCAAATGATGATTCGAGGAATAATCTGTTGCGTCATGCAAGAAGTTACTCAGCAGGACCAGATGATTTCAAAACACCTAATGTTTCGCCAGAAAGGCAACCTAAGGTCGTTGCACGTTCTGAAGAACAATCCAAACAAAGTGACACCCAACCTGAAGATAAATTTGTTGATGTTGATTTTACATCTGGAAATATATCAGAAAGAGATATTTCTGTTGATGAACAAAAAGACTCTAGCACATCTGATGATGAAATTCCACATATTTCGCAACGCAGGTCTCGTGGTATTTTAGGAAATAATCCAGGCCAGGCAGTCAATGGTAAACACTCTAACTTATTGGACAAAGACTATAGCTATATAAGCTCTAATGAAGATTTAAGAAAAGGCAACAATGTTACGCCAGTCCTAGAAAAAGAAACAGACATAGCATCATCCGGTCATATGACGAACAATAAACAAGACGATTCCAAAGTTAAAAAGCTAGTCAATGAGTTAACAATAGAACTAAATGAGCTAAGAGCTTCTACGAAAACTCAAATGCAAAACGCAACTGAAAGGATTAATGCCTTAGAACAAGAGAATTCTCTATTAAAAGAAAATGATAAATCCATTAATTTACAGCGTCAACTTCATGAGAAGGATGGGCTACTTGGTGAAAGGTATAACTTGATTTCTGAATTGAAACGTCAAATTGACCCTGCTTCGCTCGCGATAAATGAAGATGAGGATCCTGATAGAGCTGCTCATAACAGAGGCGTTTCAGAATTAAGTAAATACAAGTTAGAAAGATTAGAATTAAATAACAAGTTAATTTATTTAGAAGATGAGAATGCTGCATTAACAGCGAAATTTGCTGATTTCGAGCCGTTCATGAATCATCAAATTGGCCAATTATCGAACTTCCAAAAAATTATTAAACTGCAAGAAGAAAAGATTTCCAAATTATCGGGTCAAGTTAAAGAACAAGAATCTTTACATCGAGAAATTAATGATTGGAAAAACAAATTTTTAAATTTGCAATTGGAATTTGATAATTACAAGACCATAAATGCTGATGAACAATTTTCCGATAGCGATAACGAACGCCTAGCGGAAGAACAAGGCATTGAAGGAAATGGATCTATTGCAAGTTACCCATCTATCGGAAAAAGATCAAAGAAAGAAATTGCATCTCATTTAGAAAGTTTGATTGCTTTATGGTCGACAAAGAATGCTTCCGAACCAAGAGATATAGAGGGTAATGTTAATCCTAACTCTGAAAGTTCTGCTATGGTTGCTAAATTACAGAAACAATTAGATGACTTATTGAAGATTAGCAAAGAGCAAGAAGTGGGCTCATCCAATGAAATTCAAAGCTTGAAGAATGATTTGAATATCAAATTACAAAATTTGAAAACATTTGAAGAAAACTATCGCGATGCTTTACAATCCGTTAACAATACCAGTAAAGCACTTAATTTAACACAGGATGAATTAAATAATCAACGAATTGTGATGGAAAAATTGATGAAAGAAAATAATGAATTAAAATTATTTAGAAGAGCTTCAAGAAGAGTCAGTGCAAAAACCCCTATTATTAATGAAGAGCAATTTGATAGCAGTAACGATGCTTCTCCAACTATAGCTGAGTTGAGACCACGCGATGATGAAGACGCTATTTCAAATGCTCATTATAATATGAAAGTTAAAGATTTGGAAGCTGATTTGTACATCTTAAAACAAGAAAGAGATCAGTTGAAAGACAATGTGACTTCATTACAGAAAGAATTATATCTTTCTCAAAATAATCAATAGTTATATTTATTTATTTATTGTGGCAATTATTTTTTCCGATACCAGATTTAATTTTTACTTCATATGCTTAATTGCTTTTACCTCTTGATTTGTTTGATACGTTAGAAATTAATATTATTTTCTCTGAATTAGTTTATGCTTATATATATATATATGAAGCTTAACAAATGGCCTTCGCTGCTGATATTTATAACATGACCCATAGTCCGTCTAAAAGAATTAAATCTATATATTTATAGTAATAAAATTTTGTGCACAATTGTCAACGTATATCATTTTGTTGCGACCCACATGTATTTGAATTAGCATTTATGCTTGAACAAATATTAGTACCGGTACTAGTATTATCATTCTCAAGCACTAATCTATCATTATTAGCTGCTTCATAATTGGGAACCCAATCCGTTGAATCGTTCTCTACTTCAACATTTGAATTGAAAAGATTGCTGTTGTGATACAAACTATCCTCTTCTTCCTCCAAATTTTCCTGATTTGTAGGTGTCGCTGCAGTTGTTGGCTGGTACGTAAAAAATTCGAACGATTGTCGATTACTTGAAGATGTACTTTCGTTGGATTCGCTGTTCAAGTGATTTGTTTCCTCTCCCAGTTCTTCTATGTTTTCCAATATTTCATTATTCCTATCAATGGGACTGATTGTTTCTGTTTCATCAGCATCATCTAAGGGTGGTGCAGACGGTAGTAAGCTAGCTTCCCGTGCTCTCATCTGCTCTTTTTCAGATAAATGATGTTGAGGTGGCATTTGCATTAAATATGTATCAGCGCAGGAGTTGTTTGGAACTTCATCATATTGAGGAATAGGTGTATTAACAACATCCAATGGTGAATCAGGTTGATTCTCGAGATAAGGTGGTGTTGAAAAATTGTTTATAGGTATATTTTCAGAAAAAAGGTTGAAACTTGTAGATTGCTGGTGCTGACTTTGATGTGAAGATGGTGTTGATCCAGTTTGGTTGAATAATAATAGAGAGCCATTAGACCCAGAAACTGACGATGACTTTCTTGACGCAGGCGAAATAGAGTTGAGATTTTCATGTAATGCCTCATTGGACTGGCCGTTAGAAGTATAAGCCAGACGCTCATTCAGACGATTAGTTCCAATAATCACTTCAGTCGTTAATAGTAGAAATTTTTTCATTCTTTTATACTTGTCAGTATTAATGAATCCTGATCTCTCATTCTGATTCACCGATGCATTTGAATTGAAATTAAACTTAAGCTTGAGGTCGTTTGGTTGGTTTTTTAACAATGAATTATTTGTTTCATCCGCAGCTAGATTAGATTTTTGATGATTATTTCCATCCAAAACTAGCGATTTCCCCGATAAATTAATCAAAACTTCAATAAAGTATTGAAACGAGACTAATGGACACCCTGAGATAGTTGGAAATGAATCAGCAGGAATTCTTAAACTCGCATTAATTTCAGACTGAAATGTATTCGGATCAACGTATAATGGAAGTACCAGTTGTTGTAAATCTTTTCTAAATGATTCTACCATATTTTCGTGGCCATTGTTGAGCCTGCATACTCTAACAAAGGTTACAATAATTCCGTTCAAATCTTGAATTTTTCTTGAATGATTAATATGAAGTTTTATGGGAATCAATTCACCTCTAAGGAAACCTCTTTCAGGGAGCTCAAGGGCTACCTTAATAGCCTGATGTCTAGTACTGTCTATTCCATTCAATGGTGAATTAGAATTAGACTGAGATACACTATTGCCTGATGTATTGCCATTCGAATTAAATTCACCGTTTGTTGTCGTGTCTGAATTATTTGATGATAAAGTGCCAAATGTATTTATAGTGTTTATTGTCGATGTTGAAGATTGGGTTCTGGATAATTTTCTACTTAGGCGTGGGTCTTTGATAATTAATCTTTTGGGCTTCGGTTTCGGTAATTTTGATACATCTATCGGATTTATCAATGTAATGATCTTCTCTGAAGTATAAATTGAATTGTGAAAATTCAAAGATTTGGTCTTTTGTATAAGATTATTCTTAGTAGTATTACCATTACTATCCGATAATGGTGAAGCTGCTGGACTATCGTTCCCAAAAGAAGATGTATTACCTACTGCTGCCTTTAAGGAATATTTAATAGAACCCTTTCCAAAATCAATACTAGTGAAAACTCTCTTATTAGGCAACTTAACAATAAACGGAAATCTATGTTCGCCTTTAAACAAACCATTATTGAAGTTTTCATCGTTTTCTGTATTATTGCCACTATTCTCATCTCCATAAATCTTTATTGTATGATGAAATAACAGTTCTTTAACAGGTCTTAATTTCGAATGCGATGATGCATTTATCTTTACAGTCCCAATCAAAGACAATGTTATTACTATATTTGCTAGGTCCTTCTTCGATATAAATATTATTTGTCCAGATACCTCGTCCCCAGGAAGCCACGATCTATGTGGATCAGCTAGCTGTATATAAAATTTATCCACTGAATTGAAATCCATTCTATACTTGAAGTTTGTATCTCCCGATAACGGTGAACCACCCTGTAGAAACCTGGGTGTACCATTTGGGATTATTTTTGATACAGCTCGTCTCATCTTTCACCTATATACGACATGGATTTATTGTACAATGTAACACAAATGCTTTAATATTTTTATTAATACAATACTGGAAATGAATAGATATATGTGAGCTTGGTCTGATTGTTTATTTTTCCGAGATAGAAGTGGTATTGTTTATATAGATTTGATGATAAATAAATTTATTTTACGGTACGTATTAGTATAATTGTATTAACCGATATTCCGCCCAAAGGGAGTAACTTCTTGACGTATTTTTAATGACAGAAATATATGCAGGAAACAGTACTTCTTGCTATTTACATATCATAGACTACATTGTATTGTAGAAGATAATAGGCGATATAGATCCTGCTATTGGAAACTGTACGAGATTAGAATCCATTTATCAAGTTTTAGGAAATTTTTAACTTAAGAATCTTTTAAAGTAAGTAATTTCTTATGAAGTCTAGACCTTTTTAAAAATATAGATAGCTTTATAAAACTATCATGGCATCTGAGCACAAATACGATGTGCAATATAGAATACTAATGAATTAGTTGTATGAAGAGAGAACAACAGGGTCAGGTAAAAAACCAAAAAAATAAATTGTTTCAAATAATAATCTAT
Organism: Debaryomyces coudertii; assembly: GCA_030564605.1. Taxonomy (NCBI): domain Eukaryota; kingdom Fungi; phylum Ascomycota; class Pichiomycetes; order Serinales; family Debaryomycetaceae; genus Debaryomyces; species Debaryomyces coudertii. The sequence continues at coordinate 722,763 of JAKTYF010000001.1, forward strand.
CATGATAGTAATGTAATAAAGTCGCAAATGTTAAGTAAATCAAAAGTGTATTTTAGAGATTACAATTTAAAAATATTTTGTGTACTAAATAATACTATTAAGCTATATGTTATAATATGCAATAAACAAAAAAATACAAAAAGATATATCAAACGAAGAAAAAGTATAGTGTAGTGTACAGTAAATGATCAAGATGATTTTTTATGTTGTAGCAATTAATCGAAGGTCTTCTTAGTACCCTTGAATTCAGCAGAGTTTGGAGCAGATCTTGGTGTCGCAGATCTTTCACGGCCACCGAAACCACCTCTACCATTGCCACCGAAACCACCACGTCCACCACGATTACCACCGAAACCACCTCTTGGTGCATTATTATCTCTTGGAGTGGAGAAATCTAATCTACAAGCACGACCGTCAATGTATTCACCGTTCAATGCTTCTAAAGCAGCCTTGGCTTCATCAACAGATGCAAATTGAACGTAACCGAAACCCTTTGGTTGTTGGGTGTCTGGGTGGGTTGGAATTCTGCATGAAACAACTGTACCGTATTCACCGAAAGTGTTGAATAAACTATCTCTTTCAGCATTGAAAGACAAGTTACCAACGAATAATGTGTCGGATGGTGCGGATGGAACATCACCAAATTGCTTAGCTCTGTCTGTCTTTGGGTTGGAGGCATGTGGTTTACCTGTAGACATATCTAAATTAACTGGTCTACCGTCAAGTTCTTTCCCTTGATATTCCTGCAATGCCTTCTCAGCAGCTGACTTAGAGTCAAAATCAACGTAACCGTAACCTCTAGACTTACCTGTAGATCTTTCCATGATAACACGAGCGCTAATAACACCACCAACTGGTTCAAATTCTCTTCTTAACCACTCATCATCAATGTTCCAGGATAATCTACCAACGAATAACGTAGCTGGTTCTTCGTTAGACTTTGGTTTCTTTGCAGCTGGTTCTTCCGAAGATTCTTCTTCCTCTCCTTTTTCTTCGACTTTACGCTTCTTAGTGACCTTTTCTTCTTCAGTTTCGCTTTCGCTGTCGGAATCTGAGTCGGATGATGAGTCGGAATCGGATGAAGACGAAGACGACGATGAAGACGAAGACGAAGAGTCGGAAGATGAATCAGATGATTCTTTCTTGACCTCCTTTTTGCTTACCTTCTTCGCTTCCTTTTTGGTTTCCTTCTTTGGCTCCTCTACTTCTTCATCAGATGAATCGGTGTCGGAAGAATCAGAGGAGTCGGAATCAGAAGATTCCTTCTTAGTTTCTTCTTTCTTGTCAGAAGGTTCTGAGTCTGAGTCTGAGTCTGAGTCTGAGTCTGAATCTGAGGAATCCTTCTTTTTTTCTTTCTTTTCTTCATCAGAAGAATCAGATTCAGATTCGGAAGAAGAAGAGGAGCTGGATTCTGAGGAAGAACTAGACGTATCAGACGAGCTAGATTCGGAGGAAGATTCTTGCTTCTTAGCTTTAACTTGCTTCTTATCAGCCTTGGCAGATTTAGTTGATGATTTAGCCATTATGAATTACTTGATAATCTAATTGTAATTTAATTATAATAATCTTCACTTATAATTGAAGAAAAAGATATTAACTTTATAGGCAATAATTAAATGTTATAAAGGCATCTCTGAAAATTTTGAAAAAAAAAAAATTATTCAAAATTGTCATGTGACTTTAGAGATGCCCATTGGTATAAATATGATTTCTGGGGTCATATAACAATCGATATTACTTGTGCCAATAGTTAATATCAGATTGCATTCTGACCTTAGATGATTATATAGAAAATGCCTTATATCCACTTATGAGCTCGTAAATGTATTTTTGATATCAACTTCTTATACATTTTTTGTAATTTTGTAATTTTACTTTTAATTAATAAATACATCTGTGAAAATATAAGTAACAGATTCAATATAGAATCAAAACAACATGAATATGTTGTGTAACTTTATCTCAAAACCTAAATCATATAAAGTTTTATTGCAAATTGTATCGCTAGTGAAAGAATACAGCAAACTTCGTCTATTTTGACTAATAAATCTTGAAACAGCTAAAATCGATAATCGTTCGATTAGTGGCTAAATAATATGGGATATTACTTTAATAGATGGTTTAAAAAAACCAACCTACAATTAAGGTTGTGCAAATAAATGCTTTGTAAATGACATGTAAAATTGACTTCCTAAAGAATGCACGAGATTTTGCAGCAAATCGAGGATAATGCACTTCAAGCAATTTTCGAGAAAGCATTATCAACGAACGGGAGACAAAAAATATTACGTACATTGATATTACTATTTACTCTAGGTTTAACCAGACGTTGCGGTCGACACTATTATCATGTATAATATAAGAATCGTATAATATGGGGTAAGAGAGGGATATAATCAACTCCGACATATCAATATTCACGTGATAGTCAAATAGCTCCGGTACCGGAGGTAGAAACGCCCACTTTCGTACTTTTCAGTCATATGGTGGCCCCAATACGTTACTTAATTCTAACACTTATTACTTCTTTATTTGTCGTCGCTTCTCTGGGACGAATACGAAAAGAATAAAAAGGCAGAATTACTAGACAATGTTCAAACAAACTGCTACTCTTTTCCAAAGAGCAGCGTCAGCTGCAAAGCCATATGCGAATATGTTAAAAGATCCAAGCCAAAAGTATACAGCTTTTAAAGGTGTTGCTTTACCTAACAGAACTTGGCCAAATAAGAGCATAAACAAGGCTCCAAGATGGTTATCAACCGATCTTAGAGATGGTAACCAATCGTTACCAGATCCTATGTCGATTCCAGAGAAGAAGGAATACTTTCACAAGTTACTTGAAATTGGATTTAAAGAAATCGAAGTTTCGTTTCCTTCTGCTTCTCAGACTGATTTCGACTTTACCAGATACGCTGTCGACAATGCACCAGATGATGTTTCTATTCAAGTTTTGACACAATCCAGAGAACCATTGATTAGAAGAACCGTCGAATCAGTTAAAGGTGCTACAAAGGCCACAATTCATATTTACTTAGCCACTTCAGATGTTTTTCGTGATGTTGTGTTTGACATGTCTAAAGAAGAAGCTATCAGTAAGGCAATCGAAACTACCGAATTAGTAAAGTCGTTAACAAAAAATGATCCAAATGCTCAAGAAACTGAATGGTCTTTAGAGTTCTCACCAGAATGCTTTTCTGATACACCTACGGAGTTTGCTGTAGAAATCTGTGAAGCTGTCAAGAAAGTATGGGAACCGACTGTTGAAAACCCTATTATCTTCAACTTACCTGCTACTGTTGAAGTTGCTTCTCCAAATATTTACGCTGATCAAATTGAATATTTCTGTACTCACATTACTGAACGTGAAAAGATTTGTGTTTCTGTTCACCCTCACAATGATCGAGGATGTGGTGTCGCTGCCGCAGAACTAGGTTTAATGGCTGGTGCTGACAGAGTCGAAGGTTGTTTGTTTGGCAGTGGTGAACGTACAGGTAATGTTGACTTGGTTACTGTTGCATTGAACATGTACACCCAAGGTATTGCACCAAACTTAGATTTTTCGGATCTTGAATCAGTAATTGAAGTTTCTGAAAGATGCAACAAAATACAAGTTCATCCAAGAGCCCCATACGGCGGTTCGTTAGTTGTATGTGCTTTCTCTGGATCTCATCAAGATGCCATCAAGAAGGGATTCGCCAAGGCTGAACAAAGAGCTGCCAAAAATAACACTAAGTGGGCCATTCCTTATTTGCCATTGGATCCAAAGGATATTGGTAGAACTTACGAAGCCGTTATAAGAGTCAATTCGCAATCCGGTAAAGGTGGTGCTGCGTGGGTCATTTTAAGATCGTTAGGTCTTGATCTTCCTAGACAGCTTCAGGTTGCCTTCTCCAGTATAGTCCAAAGGAAGGCCGATAGGCTAGGTAGAGAGTTAATGATTGACGAAATCAACGACTTATTCAAGCAACAATACATGTCGCATGACGGTTCGGCCGTCAAGCTCGAGACCTTTGACATCCCTAAGGTGTCATCATCTACTTTCAAGAACAACCGTGAAATCAACGCTTCCATCCAAATAAATGGTCAGCCAGCGAACATCACCGGTAAGGGTAATGGTCCTATTTCTGCGTTTATTGAAGCCATTTCCAGCAAGTTTGGCACGTTATTCGAAGTCGTCAACTACTCGGAACATTTGCTCGGCTCTGGAAGCCAAGGAAAGGCCGCAACCTACATAGAATTGAGTTACATCAACATACACGGCCACAGGGTCTCCAAATGGGGCTGCGGTATCCATTCCGATGTTTCGGAAGCCTCTATCCAGGCCATCATTTCGGTGCTTAACTCATTAATAGAATCGGAAGAAGTCTCTGTATAAAAACCAAAGTGACTCAACTCTCCCAAAGTATATAGTATATATTCCCAGTGTCCATAGTACACTTTAGAATGCATAAATATGTTTGGTTCATACCAACAACCAGTCTATGTACGCTAGCCTGTTTTTCGCAGCCAATACCCATCTTTATTCTCTCTAGCACCCAGTTTATTCAGGAAATCTATCTCAATGGTACAACTGAGACTATACCATGCTTCTCGATATCTCTGTCTTCTACCTCCAACTACACCCGTCGATAGTTGCAAGTACGATGATAGGTATATTGCAGCACTGTATTCTATTATAGGTCTGATGCCCATTGGCACATGATGCGTGACTGCTTTAAAGAATTTATTTCTGAAATTTACACGTGATGTTTGTCGAACATTTTTTTTTTTCCTAACCCATCCCGTTCACGCTCTCTGGAATTACCTTAGTATAGTGAAAAAAAACCGAAGTAAAATATTTTAAGAAGAATTGTTAAATCTTAAAGCAAGTGTACAACTTAAACTTCATTAAAGATGTCTACTTTTGAACCAGTTGTTGTTATTGATGGTAAGGGCCATTTATTAGGACGTTTGTCATCTATTGTTGCTAAGCAATTATTAAATGGACAAAAGGTTACCGTCGTTAGATGTGAAGCTATGAACATCTCTGGTGAATTTTTCAGAAATAAGTTGAAGTACCACGATTACTTAAGAAAGGCTTCCAGATATAACAAGACCAAGGGTCCATTCCACTTCAGAGCCCCATCTAGAATTTTTTACAAAGCTATCAAAGGTATGATTCCTCACAAGACAGCTAGAGGTAAGGCTGCCTTAGAAAGACTTAAGGTTTTCGAAGGTGTTCCACCGCCATACGACAAGAAGAAGAGAGTTGTTGTCCCACAAGCTTTAAGAGTCTTGAGATTGAAGCCAGGTAGAAAATACACCACCGTTGGTAAATTATCATCTGCCGTTGGTTGGAAATACGAATCTGTTGTTGACAAATTAGAAGAAAAGAGAAAGTTAGGAAACGCAGAATATTATGCTAAGAAGAAGGCTTTAGCAAAGAAGGTCAACGCTGCCAGAGATGCCACTGCCGATTCTGATGCTGCTAAGCAATTAGCTTCTTTAGGTTATTAGATGATTAGGTACAGTTAACTTTGTTACATTAAATAACGTTTGGGCAAATATTTCTAATATATCATAATTATTTAGTCGAGTGATGGTTATGTTTTATATATTATTATTCTGTAAGTAATACAAAATTGAATAGTAAACGAGTTTGGCTTGTAGGATACGAAAGACCGGGACAGGGGATTGGAAAGTAATGGGATGAAAAACTGAACTATCTCCAATACATAATAGCTTAGTACAATTTCAAAAATTTGCATTATCCATATTTAACGATATTTGCTACATTGATGCCGGAGCATTGGTAAGATACTTTTTTGCGTATTACCGGTTCTTCAAAAAAGTTGAATCTTGCGAGTTCAACCCTACATGAAATATCCCGTAAATATTTGTAAATTTACCAAATTATTTACGTTCAACACCTAAAGATTAGATGGTTTCTCCTCATGCTGGTCTTGTGTACATACATAACCCAGATATAAACAAGTGCATTGAGTATTGTATTAATTTAATAGATAATGATGAAACCCACTTGCAGTCTTACACTATCGTGTATGTAAACAGCACGATACCCAACCACCTATTCAACACTATAAATGCTTTACCAATAAAGTTTAAAAACAACAAGACTGTTATGAAATCCTTTCATTATCACAAAACTAATAATTTACTAGATTTGCAACAATTGATATCCAGCCAAACAGATGATTTCATAATAGTAGTTGAATCGATAGATCAGTTGATTAAATTGACAAATTTAAATTATATAGAAGTGAACTCATTATTGAATAGGATCTTGTTGCAATTGAAAAGGAATAAGATGTCCTTATTGTTGGACAGATATCGTAATAATTATATAGAGTATTTTGTTCATGACGTGTATGAAGCCTGAGATAGCATAAGAATAATACATTCTTCGATTAGTTCCATTATATGACATTCTTGATTTGTTTCTGGTTATTTATCTGATGAGAATAGTGTTATTTCAATGTTGCAAAAATTTGTATTTGAAGGAATACATTGTTGAGAATGTATCGTATCGATGGTTGTTCTACAATAGCTAATATATATAATTGTACAAGTAATATTACAATTCGAGAGTTTATAATAGATTAGAAGATAATGAATCTTCATAGATATATATAATGGGTATAATTTGCAAACCGAGTCGTATAACGTCTAATATAGATTAAGGGAAGTTGAAATGCAAAATAGGTGGGCAAAAATATAACACAAAATTATAGGTGGATATCAGCAATGTAAAATTGACATAGTTAGCTATTAGAGATCTGGTAATCATAATGAATTCGTTTAATTATAACTCAACAGACCATTTGAATCAAATATTCGAGTCGCCCGGATCGCTTGACGAGATACCGGAGCTTTTAGCATATATAAATACATACAAATTCCAATTAAACAAACAGATACAAAATGACATAACCCAATACAACTCACCTATAGCATTAAATGAAGATACGAAAGAATTAATTGAAAACATAAAGAAAATCAAAGCGAAATCATCAACCGCACAAGAATCAATCGTTTCCATGACTTCATCAATACAGGAGTTAGATCAATGCAAGAAAAATCTAGTCTTACTGATGACTATTTTGAAAAGGTTGCAGATGTTAATAGACGCCAATAAGACCTTAAATACTATTATATCTAGCAAACATTATAAGGATATTTTACAATTGCTTAGTGTCGTCAAGGAATTGTTAACTTATTTCAAACCATACAGATCAATCGATGAAATCAATCAGTTAAATTTAAGTATCCTGAAGACTCAAAATAAATTGGTTGATGATATTTTTATTGATTTTGAAGATACCGTAGTAAATAGGTTGACAAACGATCATTTATTCTATGGTTGTGAAATATTAGAATTGATTGATTCGAAATATAAAGATAAATTACTTAACTGGTTTTATAATTTACAACTCAAAGATATTAAATCAATCTTTAATAATCTAGACGAGGCAGGATCATTAGAGAATCTCAATAGAAGATATATATACTTCAACAACACATTGGCTAATGTTCATCTGAACTATATGGAAATGTTCCCTAATGGTTGGTGTATCGATTTAGAATTGAGTAAAATATTTTGCACTATAACCAAACAGGATTTAGTTTCACAATTAAATAACTCGATACCTTCTAATATTCTTCTTGGTTCATTAACGAAAACTTTGGATTTTGAGAAGAACTTGAATAGTATCTTCAAGACTAACGAGTTCAATCAAATCATCCTGAAGGTGTTCGAGCCATATTTATCTATTTGGATTAATGAACAAGACAAATCATTGAATGCCAAATTCTTAGAGTTTTATTCAATTAATCAAATTCCTACTGAATATTCGATTGTACAAAGTCATGAAGACTTTATAAATGTTCTAAGAATAAACAATGTTCCAAATATATCTAATTCGTCTATTGAATTATTCAAAACATTTCAGAAAATTCTATCATTGATAATGAAATTAAGCTCAGGATCAATATTGATTGATTTATCACAGTTGTTCGATAAATATTTGAATGAATTTAATAGCAAAATCTTATTACCAATGATTCCGAGTAGCAATGAAAACTTAAATGGAATTGAACCTGTTAAATATTTGACTATGATTTTAAATACCGGAGATTATATCTTGAATAATATCAATGATTTACAAGATAGATTCATAAAGCTTATCGATGAGCCTTATAAAGAAAAAATATGCTTTGAATCTATCAAAGACATTTTTATTGATTTGATTAATAAAGCGATTCAAACATTATTACGTAAAATATCTGATGATTTGCAATTTGCATGGAGACAATTCACAAATAACAATTGGAACAATATGGATCAAACTGTGGAAATTTCAAATTACATGATTGATTATAAGCAAAGCTTACTAAATAATTGTATCATTACTCTACCTTTAATAATAAGAGAGGGATATATTAGAAACTTCTGTGATAAATTAACAGAATTAATTACTAACACATATTTAAACAATTTGAAATTAGTAACACCATTAAGTATTATTAATGTTGAGCAAATAATGTCTGATATACAGAACTTGAAAAAACTAATTCTTGATTTACCATTATATTCAAACCCAAGTTTTGATACTTCCAACAAAGAAGAAAATTGTAGTACAATGAATTTAAAGACATATACCAAGCATGTTGAAAACCAATTTAATAAGCTTGACAAAGTTTTGAAATTGCTTTTAACTCCGACGTTACCAATCGACAATTTAATCTTGAACTATTTCCAGATAATAGGTGATAAGTCAACAGCAAACTTTATCAAATTCCTCAAATTAAAGAGTATTGATGAGGAACAGAGGTTCAAGTATATTGAAATATTTAACTTACAAATATCATATCAGAATACTCTAATGGAAGAGTCTCCGATATTAGCGGCCATACAAGATGACTCTTCAACTGTAAATATTGCCAATGCCACACCGACTCCATCGGTAAAGTCACCTGAACCTGAGTCTAGATCTCCAAAATTATTGAATGCAAACTTTCAGAATAATCTAAAAATTAATAACCTTGAGAAGAATTTAAGAGATTTTGCTTTGACGGGTGAAACTCATGTAAATAAGTTTAAGAATTTTGGAAAATTTTTTAGAAAGGATAACAGTAATAACAATGAATAATGGCTTTTATGATAAATTAGGTTGTTAATAAAGAATATAGTTGAACTTATAAAGCAAATTTAGTAATCACGTGCATATAGGATGATATATTAACTTAATAATAAATTTCAAGAACAGAAAGTTATTTGTAAGACCAGATATGTCAAGAGTAGTTAAAATATGTGGAATAAGGTCCGAAGAGGCAGCCAATTGTGCGATAGAATCAGGTGCTGACTTACTTGGGGTGATCTTGGTTCCTGATAGAAAGAGGACTATTAATCATGATGTAGCTAAAAAAATTTCACTTTTAGCTAGCGATAAGAGAAAGATTAAATCAAAACAGTTCAAGAGTGTAAACTCTATCTTAGTGCATTTAGGCAAACAGAAATTTCTGAATGCTGATGAATATTTCCATGTATTCAAACAATTAATAATAGATAACGGACCATTTTTAGTTGGAGTTTTTCGAAATCAAGAAATCTCCGGTGTATTCAAGATTGCAAATGAATTACATTTGGATTTTATACAACTCCATGGAAGTGAAGATAAGGAAGAATTTTGTCGATATAATAACCTAAATGAATCCTGCAAGTTTGGAATTATTCCAAGGTTCGTGATTCCCAAGGATATGGATATAATGGTCAAACTTTTTAATAATATCATGAATGATGCTACATACGTTGGTAATGGTTTAGCCCTACCATTGTTAGATTCTGAATTAGGTGGAGAGGGCAAAACAATAGATTGGGAAATAGTTGACGAATTAAAAACTGGTAAATTTATCTTGGCTGGAGGTCTAAACTCTTCGAATGTTCACAAGGCTATTGTTATCGATAACGTTATAGGATTTGATGTAAGTGGTGGAGTGGAAGATGAAATGGGGAATAAAGATTTACAAAAGATTGAAAGCTTCATAAAGGCGGTTAAGGAAAATTAGCTAATTAAATTAGCCATTGCAAATTAGTAGTAAGGTCTTACAAAACTATCATTGAAGCTGATGATTTACTGAGATCTATGAAAATGTATATATATAGACAATTAATTTTGATAAATATAGTAGGTGTAAAATTTTACATTAATCAGCTTGATCCCAGTTACCGGGTCTTGGTTGTTTTGGCATCTGTGGACCACCAGCTCTTTTCGCCATAATAATTTGATCGATGGATAAGATTGTATTTGTCGCATCAGTTGCTAAGTCAATAGCAGATTTCTTTGCGGATAATAAATCAAGTATACCATGTTCCTTGACATCCAATAATCCATCATCTGAATCATTATCAATGTCAATACCAATACTTAAACCTCTTTTATCATCTAATGCATGAGCAGCATATAATTTACTTAATAATTCTGAAGAGTCTAAGCCAGAAGTCTCAGCTAATACTCTTGGGATAACCTCAAAAGCTTTGGCATAATTTTTAATAGCTAACTGCAATAAACCCGGAGTTTTTTCACCATATTGTGTAACTAATTTAATTAATTCAATTTCAATTGCACCAGCACCAGGTAATAATCTATTATCTTTTAATAAGCCCTTAATCGCATTTACACCATCGTCAATTGCTCTTTCAATATCATCAAGACTATTTTGAGTTGCACCTCTAAGTATTATAGTAGAAGTTCTCGAAATCGATTCGTCCTGTCTGAAAATTGTAACTCTATCACCACCAATTTCTTTAGTTTCGATGACATCAACTATACCCATTTCATCTGGCATTGGCGCACCTAGTCTTGGCAAAGGAGTAGCACCACATACTTGACAGATCCTTCTTAAATCGAATTTTGAAGGAACTCTTAAAACCAAAATACTGTATTTATTGAAATAATGTAAGGCTAATTCACCAATATTTGAACCAGCTACAACAACCTTAACGCCGGAATCTGAAATCTCTTTACACATTTGATCCAATTGCTGTTCTTCGCCTTTGCTAAAGTCCAACATTTCCTTAGCATTATGTAATAATACTGTTCCCTTAGTTTCAGTAGTTGAAATATCAATTGGGCAAGTGAATACAACCACCTTCGATTTTGAATTGACATTTTTGACGTGTCCTTCTGGTTCCCTAGGGAAGACCATACCTTTCACGACTTCAGAATTGGATAAACTAGAACCCATAATTTTCACTACCCTGATTGAATCGATATTGAAGTTTTGAGGTTTCTTAGTGTTTATGACGACTCTAACAGCATCAATGACTAGGTTTGAAATTAAGTCTTCATAGCCATATTGCTTAGCTGAAATGACAGGTTTAATAACCTTTAATAATTCACTTGATTCAGTAATAGATTCAACCTTACTAACAACCAACGATTCTAACGTTTCCATAACAAACTTATTAGCCAAATTATAACCTTGCATAATCTCAGTAACATTTAATCCTAAGTTGAGCAATTTTTCGGCAACATTCAAGAATTCTCCTGCCAAAATAATCACTAGATTGGTATTATCACCCATCTCAAACTCTTGTTGCTTGGAAGCCATAATCAAAATTTTCACTGCTGGGTGCACAATTTCCAACTCATTGAGCATTGTAGCTGCATCGTTTGTTATAAAGATCTTTCCTAATTGATTAATGATAATTTTGTTTCTACCACTTGGTCCCATCGATGTCAATAAAATCGACGATATTTCTCGAACTGCTTCAATATTTCTTATAATTACCCCATCAGCACTAGAGTGTGATTGATATCCTTGCTTAAATAACCCAGCGTTTGGGGCTTGAGGTAATTTAAGAGACATTATTATTCAATATACACGGTTTAATGAAAAAGTGCCCTCGTTGGTTTGCCATTTTGATGAATTTTTTGATCAAGCAAAACCAAAAATACAAATTCGCACTTTTGTGTAATCATTATATAAGCAACTTCACTTGGTAGATTTTATTCTTTGTAAATACTATTTGTAGCTACATCGTATCAGCGTCTTAGTAAAAGTCATATCTACAACAAAATGGGGTAAATCAGCAAATGTATACAAGCTGACATAGAAAATTATAATAAAAAACTAACTGTATTTGTTATCATATGCAAATAAACAGATAGGTCTTAAAAGTGCATTACTCTCTTAAATTAGCGTCTAACTATTAGAAATCTGTGAAGTAGTATCAAGATCTTCGTCTTTTATATTATCAATATTATCAAAGTTTATTAGGACTTTCAATTCTGAATTCGGAAATTCTTTCACATGTTTGGAAATTATCAGGTTATACTTTTTAAACACCGTTTCATATTTACGTAATTTGACGTTTAATATGTCAATTTGCAGCTGATATTGAGACATACTATCTTGTAACTGTTGCTGGGCATGTTTCTTCCGTTGTCTACACTTCGATGCTGCTATTCTGTTGCGTTCTAATAGCCTTTCTTTTTTCCATGCTGCAGTACCGGGAATTGGACCATTATTCGGATTGTATATCACTTCATTATTATATATCAATTGGTGGTTAGGAGGGGGGACGCCAGCCGCAAGAAATGAATCTTGTTGCGTAGTAGGTGACAAGGGTTTTTCCATCAACAGTTTTGTTAGCGGTTGTACTGTTGACGGTTGTTGTTGCTCTTGTTGTATATCAATGCCAGCTTTTGTTTGTGATTGCACAAGATTCTCTGGGTGTAGTCGAGATTCTGGATTCAGTTGTAGCTGCCGTCTTTGGAATTGATCAAAATGCACACCATCAGGTTGCGGTGCATCTCTAATTGGTTGTGTCAGCGTGTTCGCCAACCTAATATCATCTTTTGAACATCCCACCAGTTGGTTCATCAGTCGGCTCCCATTCATTTCATCGTCTAAGGGACTCTCATTATCGAAAAAGAACTCATGGTTAACAATTTGTCCAATTTGACCGTTTGAGATAGATATTCTCCTCCTTCTGGGAATGCCTTCATTCGTGGTATATGGAAGCATCATTGTCGAGTCGAATATCGGTGGATTTGTTATCGGATACGAATTAATATCGAATGGGTCATGGAATGGAAATGCATAGTTCTTGCTTCCTAAACCAGCATTATTACCACTACCACCACCACCGCCATTTGCCATTGCAACATTCATATTACCTCCAACTGTTGGAGTTATTGGGGTTGTTATTTCTGTTCTAGTTGGAACCCTTGTTATATTTGTATTAATAAGATTCTCCCGAGTTTGTGCCGCATTTCCGTTGTCATCAGACATCAAACGATGATCTAAATTTGTCATATTTTGTTCTAAACGCAGACTATGTTCCGGAGGTCCCTGGCCGTGTCCATTATTCCCCATATAATTCATCATTGTATATTATGGACACCGTTAAAAGAAAGGTCAAACTACGACAAAAGTAGAGACTAAGGCTCATTTCTTCATAAACTGTATAATATTTAATTATCAGTCACGTGAAAAATACTACTTCTGTGAAAATCATTGTTTGACAATAGAACTACTTGGTGAAGATGAACCCATGGATAATATCGAGGATAAATATAGGCACTTCCCTCAATATAATGAATTGAGGGACCTTTTTAAACACACCAACGTCAAATCAGGGCGGTTGATAGAAGCATTGGGCACTTATAAGTATCAGAGCGATGACAACAGATTTGACTTTATAATTGAAAACCAGCGTGGCACAAAGTTTTTTGGAATTCCGTTGTTTTCGAACAAGACTCTAGTACCATTTTTCGACCCTGAGACTTACCAGCTGTTGGATGGAAAGACAATATCTCTCACATACAATAATATCAGCAACTACCCATTGCCTGACATGAATTGGGAATGGTCGTGGGATAAGTGGTACTTGTTGATGGCAAATGACGTGGATGATCAGGGATGGTTGTACTCAGTAATGATGTTTAATAGTACACACTGGAAAGGGAAGTATAGGTTCGGCAATTTTGTTCGTCGAAGGATATGGGTGAGGATGCGAAATAAGACTGCTTCTTAAACACGACAATACTTGGGATGAATTACATATGGTAAGTCCAGATTGAAGATGTTCAGATAATGGATAGAGATTGACATAGAGATACTAAGGCATGGTAATTGAGAACCAGAAGCCACCTGAATTAAAACAGAAGCATAGTTTTTTGAAACACAAAGTAACAGTCCTAACATTTAAGATCGGAAACTAGAATACGATAAACTGATTCACAAACTACACATTGCAATGCTTTTGGCATGCTATCGCATGTATTATAGAAGCTATTGAGTTATGATATCTAAGGTTGAAGGGTTCAAACGGTTATTGGTGTTTACACGTCGCGCCATATCTTAGAAACGGCTGTAAAATAGACGCCAACCTATCCATTAAACTTATCACCACCAAGATGGAAAATATTGACTTACCACTAGCAGTATCGTTGATTAGATATAAGAAAATAATGGGATATACCCACTCTTTCGATCGTATGTTATTTTAGTTGGTTTTTTATAGGCTGTTCACTAACAGATAGATATTATACATAATTTTATCTTAAAGAAAAATAGACGGAAACCTAAACCGTCTGGTAAAGGTCTTGGATTTATGCTTGAATTGCTTAATATTGATTACACCATTGTCACAATGAGACGGTTTATAGATTCAATAAATGTTGAAGAAATTGTAACACGAATATATTCCCCTAAAGAAATTCGAGAATTACTCTTGGCACTAAAATACTTAGTTAGGTGGGATGATCTGGTTAAGAACCTATACTTGATTAAATTGATTAGCCGGATCATTCAGAGCTTACCTGACTCGTTGTTTAAGGAATTAAGATTCTGTCATAGCAAAGGTTCTGCTCTTAGTTGGAGTTATATATTTGTTGTTTTAGATGAATGCTTGTTACTGGTGGTTGCATTTGAAACCAGATGGAGAAAAAATTTGAAGTACAAGTATGAACTTTTGATTGGTATATATCGAACGTTGTTTCAAAAATTGCAAATAGTTGGTATATCTCCTGAAAAGTTTGCGAACGAATTTGTGTTAAATATTGGTAAGTTAGTTATATTGATGAAAACCGATTACATATTTGATAAATGCAGGCCAAATTACAATAAGACTCTCAACAGCATAATTGATGAAACCTTCAATATGAATTATTTAAAATGGAATCGTTTAAGTGCCGATTATAAAAGGTTCAGGTATTTAATGACGACTATCGATCGTACGTTGGTAAAATATTTGATTTTGACATACTTGCAAATAATAAAAGAGCTTTCCTTCCATAGGCCCAATAGAAAACATTTGCTTACATTCCTATTAGTATTCAATGATACTGAGTTGATAAAATTTTATCAATCTATAAACTGGATTACTTAAGAGGTGTAATGGCTTTTTTCGAAAATATATATGTGCAGCCACTTAAAAACGTTGTTGTAGCTACTAGTAATTCAAACCCAAACAATCCTGAATGAAATGGTTGAATCCAACTATCTATCATAATCGATTCAAGAGCAGGTTGCAATACCAAATTTCCAATATAGACCATTTGCAATCCTGTATTAACTTTAGATAATAAGTTCGGGTGAACAGTCACTGTAGGAATGGAAATATTTATAAGTCTTTTGAATGTTTTCGGTGGTGGTAGAGTTACGTACCTGTAATATATAGCCATAAAACTCAACATTACATCTCGTCCTACGATCAAGCATGCAAGGTATAATGGCATTGTTGACATATAACTTAGTGATACAGTACATATAGTCATCAATAGTTTGTCTGCCATAGGATCCAAAATAGATCCGATAATTGATTTCATATTGTACTTCCTCGCAATGTATCCATCGACAAAATCAGTTATGCATGAATATACAAAGATTGAAATAGCTAATCCTGATTGTTGATTAATCAAAAAATAACCAATAGCTGGAGCAGTTATTATTCTTGTTGTAGTTAAAATATTAGGTATTGTGCAAATGTTTTCACGTAACAAAGGTTGAAGAGGACTTATAGACTCTAATGGTGGTAATTGTTGTGATGGTTTTGGTAACCTTTCTGGCTGAGAAACCTTCGTATTTTTATTTTCATTTAATACATGAGAAAACGAATGGAATTGAAGTTTACTAATCTTTAATGAAGTTATTATATTCCTGACTACAACAGGTCTTATGCATATCGCAGATCTAGCTGACATCATCGATCTAACGATGCCTTTGTAATTATACAATCGTAAACTCATTATGTGACTTAGTTTTATTCAGGTTATTTGCAATCTTCAAAACAGACCCCAGATAAGGAATTCAATCTTTTCTTTCCTTAAAGCAACTATCACTATCACCAGTATTAATACTTGTTCTAACGGTTAAAGTTTCTGGGGCTGGTAGATAATGAAAAGGTTTAATTTACTGGTTCCATAATGGTTTTACAGGTTATATATTTTTATATTATTAGGTCTATTTTAATTAGCTACTGATTTTGGAAAGCCTTTATCGTTGATTAAACTTTCTGACGTGTCTTGTGGGCCTTGGCCAACTTCAGTCAAAATAATCCTAGAAACACTTTTATATAATTCAGGGTCAGCTTGAGCTTCAGAAGTGGTATCTAAAAGTTTAGTATCAAGTTTTTCCCAACCTTGTACTTTGTTGAAATACTTGTAAATTAAACCTAACACCTTCAGTTCATTTCTTTGTTCGTAATAGATAACCGCATTTGGGCCAGCATCAAATGTATAAGCTGCAATGATCTTTCCCTCTGTTTTATTTAATTCGTGAATCAACTTAATAATCTTCTTAGAAGTGTCATTCAAGTAAAATATTGGTGGTGTAGAGTCTAAACAGACAGCATGGAACGAATTGGAGTCCTTCATTGTTAAATCACCAAAAGTCGCAAAATCCTTACGCAAAATTGAATCCTTCATTTCATCAAATCTTTTTGGGACAACTTCTTTAATTCTCCATTGGAACAAATCAGACGTAGCAACAGTGGTTTGCATACCTGACGTTGACGGTGTGTCCTTCTTATCATCACTTACAACCAAAATCGCTGCCTTCATGTTTGGCCAGTGGCTCAATGGAGCAACCTCCACTGCCTTTGAATCTTCGCCATTCGATTCTTGACCCATTTCCCATGCAACGTAACCACCAAAAAGCGAACGACATGCAGAACCTGAGCCTCTTCTTGCAATTTTTGAGATCTCTGACATGCTTTGAGGTAATTGATACAATTTGGCAATAGATACAACTAAAGCAGCAAATCCTGCCGCCGAAGAAGCCAACCCAGCCGCAGTAGGAAAATTGTTTTCCGAGACGATATGTAAACCAAACTTACTCAACTTAGGTATAGACGAATCTTTAGATTCTAAATTCCCTCTCAAAGTTCTTAAGTCAGCCAAGCAAGCTTTGGTTCTTTCCGATTCTAAGGATTCTAATTTTCCATTCAACCATAACTTGTCATCCATGAAATCTTCAGATGCGGCAACTGACGTCAATGTTCTTAAATCATTCTGTGATAATGTAACCGAAATTGAAGAGTTGGTTGGTAAATTTAATGACTTATCTCTTTTTCCCCAATACTTTAATGTCTAAACTAGTTAATATCTAAGGTTTTTATCTATAATTTGATAAGTCATTTGATACATACAGCAATATTCACGGGAGCGGTAGCTGACGCAATGTGGACGGTCATGGCAATGTGGTTTCTTTATAGTATGTTGGAATGTCAGCCTTGTTGTAATAAATTTCTGGACGTGTATTAATTTTTCTTTGTGTAACTACATCTTTCGTTTCATATTTTTATGTATTAACTTATATTATTACAATTTACATACTTCAAATAAAATCCTACAAAAAAACCACCTGCCTCCCAGTGGATATTGGGACGACCGATAAAAGATATTTAGCAAAACAAAAAAATGAAACCATCTGCCAATAATAACAGTCAAAAACTTTTAACAAAAAAATTGGGTTTTATCAAGGATGTTGACCATCTTCATTTCATTATTTAGATACAACAATTTTAAAGTACATTAATGTAGCGAGTTGATTATTTTCTAGTCCACTTCCATAACCTGGCTTTACAATCACCACTTCCGGTAGCAAAAATACCTTCAGTGCCTTGGGAGTTTAACGAAACAGCCACAGAAATAACAGAATTACGATGGCCTTGTAACATCAATAATGGGTTACCTGAGAGTTGATCCCAGAAGATAACCCCACGGTCTTTAGAACCGGATAAAATGTATTCATTCTTTGGGGTAGAACAAACAGATAATACAAAATCCTTGTGACCGATGTAGGTAACTTCACAAGAAGATTTCTTACTATTGCTTGCATTATTAGCTACACCTGATTGCGGGTCTTGTTTACCTTCTAAGTTCCATAACTTTACAGTTCTATCTAAAGAACCAGAAGCAATTTGCTTACCGTTTGTGGAGAAGGCAACTGAGTAAACAGAGTCTTCGTGACCGTTGCCATTTTCGTTACCAGAATCTAATCTTTCGACCAAGAAACCTGTGGTCGAGTCCCAAACTCTAACAGTTCTATCCAATGAACCTGCAGTGATCAACTGGCCATCTGGTGAGACGGCGACAGTGGTGACGCCGTCCTCAATGGATAAAGTCAACGAACATTGCGAAGATCTTAAATCCCAGATCCTAACGGTTCTGTCACCAGAACCAGAAACAAGCCTGTTTCCATCTGGGAAGAAATCCAACGAGTAAATATCTTGTTCATGACCGCGTAAAATCTTGATTATTCTCTTAGTTTCTAAATCCCAAATTCTAATCAATTTATCTTCCGCGCCGGTGGCTAACAATTTACCATCAGGCGAGAAACAAACCGATCTAATATATAAATCACCGTTCGCGTTTGCAGCGGAAGATTGTACATTCGATTCATTGGCGTGATTGCCTTCGTTGTTGCTATCATCGTTAATACCATTGGACGAATTATCATCGATCAACTTGGCAATTAATTCGCCAGTTTTCACGTTGAAAACCTGTGTAGTTTTATTACATCCAGTAGCAATGAACTCACCATTCTTGGAAAATCGAACACAGCACACAACAGATGAGTGGTCCAAAGAGTGAATCAAATCGACATCCAAATCACGCTTGAATGCAGGATTATACAAAACGTAGTAATCTGGCTTTTGCTTCTTAAAATCTGGGCTGGCCTTAGTTACGTCCAAATCAGTCAAAAACGATGGGATCTCCTTGATGTGCGAAGCCTTCTGGGTCGGATTCACCATGTATTGACTCTTGTCAATTATGGTCAACGCCGTGGAAGTTTCGGGCGAGGTCTTTTCGGCTGGGTATTGTGTAGAGACTGTTTCTTCCTTCGTAGACTCAACTTTGGCGGCCTTTGGTGACTCCGGCTTAATCTCTTGTTTGGCCGGAGAAGGCTTGATAGGCGGAGGTAGCGGTTGAGAGTGTGACACCTGAAGAGGCGGTGCCTGTTGAGGCGGCTGTTGTTGCTGTGGTGGAGGATAGCTTCCAAATGGCGGCTGTCTGTTTTCAATCCCATTAAGTTTGCTTTGTTGTTGCTGGGCCTGTCTATCTCTATTTTCTAACTCTGTCTTCAACCTCAAGATCTCCTCCTCGTACGCCTCCTTGATCTTTCTGTGTGCCATCTCCAACTCGTAGACTGTCTGTCTTATCTGCTGCATCTCGGCTGTCTGCTGGTTGTACTTCAAGTCGTAGTCCTCCTTCACCTGTTTGAAGCTCGACGCCTCGTTCAACGCAAAGTCAAACTCCTGTTTCACAGCCTCCAACAACTCACTCAACCGCTGCTGGTGCTGCTGTCTCTGCTGATGCTGCTGCTGTTGCTGCTGTTGTTGTTGTTGCTGCTGTTGTTGTGCCGCTACCGCGGCCGAATTTGGCGTATAAACCGACATTGTCACAATGCTTGTACTCGCGTCTATTCCAATGTCCTTATCGTGGTAGAATCGTCGCTGTCAATTCAATTGTCGTCCTATTAATCAACTTGGTACTAATTTATTCTTCTTGTTCTGTGCTTCGATGTGCGCTAGAACTGTTCCCTTGTATTAATCAATATCGTTTTGATCTCAATTTAGCTAATAACCTGCTAATATAGACTGTTTTCAACCAAGTAAACTAGTATGACCTATCTATGCTTGCTTGTCACGCTGTATCGAATGATGTAATTAAATAAACATCAGTTTCTAACGCTATGTATTTATAATAGACACTTTTTTCTTTCAGTAAACAAGGGGTGCACCCGGTAACTGGCGAAAAGGCGTCGAAGCAAATTTCTAGGGGGTGTGATCCACGTGATTTTTCAAGCCATAAATGCCGGGACGTAATTGCACTATTAAGGGAAGCACAATTGAGGTGGAGTAGAGACATAGTTGGGTGCATACGTCAGGAGAATAGTTCTGGAAGGTACATCAACTAGGTACCGATACACACAACACAGCAGACAATGGTCACACTAGGAAGCAAGCCTTTCCGGGGCAAAAAGGAGCAGGAAGCATACGAGAAGACGTTTGGGGGCAGGTACCAGAGACTCTTGAAAAAGAACCACTTCTTGTACTTTGGATTGCCATTCATCCTCTCGATCGTTGCGGGTTCATTGTACTTGCAGAAGTTTACGGCGGTGAAGTGGGAGAGGTACGACGAGAAGTACAGGCAGGTGGGGGAGGAAGAGATGTTGTCGATGATCGAGAAGAAGCGGCCGGTGGACAAGAAGAACGACTACTACCGGTTACAGGGGTTGTTGCGGGACCACGAGAATGATGTGAGCAGCAACGACGACTACGAGATCGTGAGGGTGCAGCGAAAGAAAGAGGACGAGCCCGTGTGGTAGGCGTATTAGGAGACGGGACCCAACGCCAGGCCTGCGGCCTGGCTACTGGCGTGGAATGGGGCAAAAAGGCGTATTAGACAACTGCCGAAGATATGTAACAACAGTGTGTATAGTATAGTGTAAATAAATGCTTTGATGAGCATCGCGCAGGTGAAAAAAAAAACTGGTGATATTGTAAAACTATCGAATTAGCTGTTAAATAACTATTTATAAGCAAATACTATACTCAAAAATGGTTTCATTCAGTTGTGAGGTATGTAACGATACCGTATTAAAGAAGAAATTAGACCAACACAAGCAGAGGTGTGGTGGGGCATACTACACCTGTATCGACTGTTCGGTCACTTTCAACGGTACAGAATACCGTCAGCATACCAGTTGCATTAGCGAAGCCGAAAAATACGAAAAAGGGTTATTCAAGGGCAAGAAAACACAGCAATCTCAGTCCAAACCTGAGGAACTAAAAAATGAGCCACTGGTTGAGTCTAAGCATAAGAAGAATGCAAAACGTGAGTCCAAAAAAGAAAAGAAAGGGTCCAAGAACACCGACCTATCGGAATACGTAAAGACAAACAAGCAAGTGGGTTTGTACAAGATCGTCAAGAACATATGTGCTGATAATAAGAAAAATAAGAAAGATGTTTTGAAGAAATTACAGTTGACTAAGCTCGACGATGGTTCTATTAATATTAGCTTTTAATTACTGTACAATAGTCATATTATCTTAATACATATACATTCGACACACAAGTTAGTTCTTGGCCCCTTTGTTCAACGCTCGATTAATTTTGGTGTAGAATTGGGAAAGTGTGTTGTAGGGAAACGTCAAGTTATCACAAAAGTAGTCGGGAAGTAAGTCCAAAAGCATTTTGGCGTTCCGATTGGTTATAGTGGCGTCGCTGTCCATATCAATATCATCGTTGTCACTTTCATTCTCTCCTAAATGGTTCAAAAACATAGGCACGTAGTTAATCTCTGCTGTGGACGTGAATTCTTTCGAAATAATCAATCGGTAGTCGATAGCCAACTCCGTTCCGCTTCCGTTTGTCGATATCTGCTTGACGTCAAAATGGAACTTTGTCTCGTCCTCCTCGTAATTAACAATTCTTAATCCAGTCAATAGTTCTAACATGTCTAGTGTTATACCGATAGTCTCTAGTTCCTTTGACAATTGATCTTGACTGATCACTTCCTGCTCCTGTTTAGCCGACTTCTTCCTTCTGATTGGCGAAACATACATATTCTGAAGTTTGGGTTTAGTTTTCATTGGTGTTTGTAACATGGCATTACCTGACTTTTCCTCTAGTAATTTGTCGATAATCTTTTGTTTATTGTTCAATTCCTCTTGTAAACCAATGATTAGCTGGTTATTCTGTTGCAATTGTAAATCAGTCTTGTTCTTATAGTTTGTAAATATTTCATCTTGCGTAGTATTAGTTAGTGTATGAATTATTTTCATTAAATCGTTATTATTCTGTGCTGACAATATGTCCTGTTCCGTAATATTGGTTGATTTAGAGGATAGCATGGGGGCAACACTTGGTACCGGTGTCGAAGTCAAACCATCACTCAATATACCATTACTCTCACTTTTCTTATCTGTTCCACCAGATGTCTTACGTGTTCTACCCATTACTTCTAATAGGTCGGTGTATCTGTCAATAAAATTTTGTGTTTACATATAATTTTAAATTTGAGATCGCGTAAATAGTGATGTTGGAGAGACCTAGAGGTTTTTATAGGACAACTATATAGAAGTACACCTATTGATCATACTATATCTCTGTAGTTTTCGTGTAATATTAATGGAGTGTTTCATTGTGTTTTATATCCGATATTGTAATCCCGACTCTGAATAGCAATTGTATGTAACGATCTGAGAAAATTCAGCCTAGCCTCCCAAAATAATAATGAACGATTGGAAATTATAACTCGAATGATAGCTCTAAACAGATATCGAGTTAAATAACCTCCTATTAATCTACCATGTTGATGCAATATACTCTTCTGTTTCAGTTAATTGTCAATGCCAACTCAGCTGCCGATCAACTTAAATAATCGGCACTACGCCGATATCCTGAATTTTTCAGGCTTAGTATATAATCATAGAAATTATCGTACTAATACATCGAGATTATACGATCCTATTATCCTCTTTACTATACGACTGTAAAACTCAGGGTTACTTTCCCCACAAGGTTGTGATAAAATCGATGGATTGCAGTCAGTGCGCTCACACCATAGAAAAAAACATTGAAGAAGCTTTAAATAGTTTCAAATTGTCAAAGAAATCAATCAACAAAACCTTGATAAACGAAGATCTCATACCATACTATGTCGTTTTCTTCTGATATTCTTAATAAAAAGTTAAGTTCGTTACAAGAAACACAAGATTCAATTGTCACCATATCACAATGGGTATTATTCCATCATAGACATAGTAAAGAAACAGCCGAGCTATGGGCCACATATATCCTTAATCTACCAACCAGTGGATCGTCTAAGAAGCTATCATTGCTTTACCTTTGCAACGATGTCGTTCAACAGGCAAGACATAAAAGAAAGATGGATTTCATCACCGATTTTTCTAATGTATTACCAAGGGTATTTAATAAAGTTTATAAATCATTAGATCCAGCAATTAAACCGAAAGTGGATAGATTGGTAAATGTCTGGTCAGAAAGACTGGTCTTTCCTTCCAATGATATCAAAGAAATGAGGAAAGCGATTGAGTTGTCAAAAACCAATAAATCTATTGATAATGGGGAAAATATAAACGTTTCTAATTCAACAGCGTTTGATACCTCCAAGACAACCGTCGCTTCTGATCTTAAGTTATTGAATGATGTATTCTTGCATATGAACCAATTAATAGACATAAGTCAAGGAAATTTAAATCAAGTGGGAATTCAATCTAAGACGTATTTGCCAACCGATCCATCAGCTTCCGACAATTTACCATCGCCAAAGATATATATTTCAAAATTAAATGTTTTGGAAAAATTGTGTTTAATGTCAAACAATAATATTGAAGAGATTAAGAAAGATAGATTGGAAATATTAAAACAGTTGGATAATTTAAAAACCATTATATCTGATGGGCTACATACTGATGATAGTAAGATGAGTATAATAAATAAAAGATTGACCAAACTCAATGAAACCAGAAGCGAATTAGGAAATATAATGGATGAAAATCAACCAGAGAGACAAACGAAAGATACAAATGAGGAACCCTCGCCGACGTTTGATCAAAATGACGACGACGATGATGATATGATTCCAACTTATGAGAAAGAAGACAGTGATAATGACGAAGATTATCCACCAGCTAAAAAACTCAAGTGCATGTCTGAACCCTCAGGTAATTCTACACTTTCTTCCACCAAAAAATCCGTTGCATTTTCAGAGAACATAGAAGTCAAAGAATATGACAGAGAAGACCAGACCGAAAATATCAAGATTGTTAAAAGCGATGATGACGATGAAAATGATGCGTTGGATAATATATATGGTGAAGAAGATGATGATAGTATTAATTCAGTTTCAAATGATTTCGAAAAACATCATAAAGATGCTCTAGAGCTAAAACACGAACATGATAATACCAGTACCGATGATGATGGTTATGATCCTTCTTCACAAGGTGAAGACAATACTTCAGAATCAAATAGTTCATCCATGAATAATAGTGTATTGAATTTATTAGCTAAACTAGCATAATATTGTATCTAATAAATCCCCAAGAATTAAAAATATGTATTCGTGTAGAGTGTTATTTTATGATATGCATGTCACTTATTTTGTTACCTTGTCAACAAGAGTCGATTAAATCTTATAAATGAGTTATAGATTTTAGGTTTTATGTTAAATGTATGGAACAGTCTAGTGTGATTTACGTTTATTGAATTCTTTTGAAGTAAACCAAGTGAAGTCAATTCTTTGTATAATCGGTATCCTTCATTTAGCCTTAACTTGTCAGGCATTTTTCTATGCAAATCCTGTGAGATACTTTCCAACAATGTGCTATTTAATCTAGGATTTACAACTGAGTTCATATCGGGTAAATTTATGGTCAAGTTATTTAAAACATTCGACAGTAGTGTATCGAGACGTTTATTAGTTCCAACGTATAATAAATTTCTTGCCCTTGTGCATGCGACGTAAAATAATCTAGCTTTGCTTTGTGAGTGGGTTCCTAATGAATCACACAATAGTGAGTCCCAAAATGACAGACATTTTGTGCTTTGTATGCCCGCAATAAACACTACAGGAAATTCTAATCCTTTTGCCGTGTGCACAGTAGAAAGATTAATCATTTCTCTATCAATAGTCGGGATTTCGTCATTATAATTTCTTAAGAAGTACTCCACGAACAGCTTTTCAGACCTCATGATTAAGTTTTGCTCAATGTAACATTCATACGAGTATTTCAACGATTTATTAAATGACTGCAAATAAGTTCTTAATAACCTTTTGTAGTCTTTCTCGATACCTGAGAGTTCTGCTTGTTTGACATTATGTATTTTTGATACTTCAGGCTGGTTAAGATATTCTAATAATCCCAGCTCAGTAAGTACCACTAGTAATGCATTTAAAACGTTGCTTGGATTCTGCGAGTTATTTTGAATTAATTCCTTCCTTGTCTTTTGAACAGAATTTATAAATGTTTTTAAACGTAAAATCTCATTATTATACTTTGGAATCTTATAAATATTTGTGATATCATGGGGTGACCTTGCATTCTTCCTAATATTAACATTATCATTAACCTCTATATCAAGCATTTCCAATTCTTGGTCTATATATTCTTCCAATGTATTTCCTCTTTTTTCTAACCCATTATCTACTTTCCATTTACTACTTAAGTTAAACAATTTGGATATTCTAGAAGTACTCCCCAATTTTCTGTCTAAGATTGATATTGCACATAATAATCCAAAGTCTGAACTAGGACCTTTGTTTATCACATTTAGGATATCTAATAAAATATGTAATTTCGACTTAATCCACAATGGTGACAGCGAAAATCTGTTACATTTAATATTGTAATTCTGAGTTAAAAATTTTGAAAGCTCTTCGATTTCTTTGTTGGATCTTGTAAGTATTGCAAAGTCAGAAGGTTTTAATAAACCACCCAGTTCGCAAATTAACCTAGTGATTTCACTTGCAATAAATGCATATTCGTCTTTGTTAGAAGTATGTCTACTAATAATTGGTTTGTAGCCATGACCACGAATTGACTTGAGTTCCTGATCATGATTGAATAAACCAGTTGGCTTTAGGCAAATCTCTGTAACTGCTTTCAAAATTTCCGGGGTAATTCGAAATGATTCGTTTATTGGAAGTTGGGTTACTTCGCTATCACGAATCTCGTGCTGGATTTTGTGAATTAATTCTGGTTTTGATCCTAAAAACTCGTAGATACTCTGATTAGGATCGCCTGCGATTGTTAAATGTTTCATAGTTCCGTATTCAAAGTTAAATGTAGGATAATTGATAACCGCTTTCACCACCAGTAATAATTGTGGGTGTATATCTTGAAATTCATCGACTATTATAGCTTTGTAGTTTTCAAGTTGAGGTATAAACTTTTGATTTTCATCGTCTTGCGATAGGGATAATTGAATTAGTTCTAAAGCGTTCGTAAGTAAATCATGGTACCGTATCATACCATTACTTTCTAAGTACATAACTAATGCCTCGATATACTCCTTACTCACTTTGTACTTATAAGCAGCCTGTGGTACTGTTAGGCTTCCACTTTTGACTTCAATAAGTAGTCTTTCTAATGACGGAGGCGTCAAGTTACCATCCATCTTCTTACCTCCCAAACTGATAGATTTTCCCAGAAATATATTAGAAAAGCTTCGCCAGCTCAAGTCATCCATTAATGTTTTCCTTTTAAAAGACGAGGAATACTGATCTCCATACTGATCAACTAACCCCCCACAAAATGAATGAAATGTATTTATGCTGATCCTGTTCGTCAATTCTTCCCCCAATGTATTAGTAAGATACTTTTTTAACGCATTTACTGATCTATTGGCCATTGATAATACCAAAATCTCCTCCGGTTTCAATTTCCCCATGCATATCAAATATGCAATTCTTTTCACAATGGTACTAGTCTTTCCACTTCCAGGACCTGCCTTTACAACTAATATTTTATTCGTGTCCGGTGGAAACTCTATGACTTTAGCTTGAGATTCTGTACCAAAAATAGGTATAATTACATTCTTCTCTACTTCTGCATCAAAAACTAATTTGTCTTTCTTTTTACTCTCATTTTCTTCATTAATCTTAAATATCAATTCGTCTTCTCCATTCAATTCGATCTTATCGTCTGCTTCGGAGGGAGGGCAATTCATTATTCATAAGATGGGATAGAGCGATCAAAAGAAAGCTGCAATTTATATAACTTACAAAGACTGATTTCTAAAACGGATACAATATTGCGCGAACATGAAGTGCATTCTTTTACATTTGTCGTAGGTTTCTTAACATAATAAAGGCATATTCTTCAAATAATATATTATATCTACCTAGATATGAGTGCATTAGATACCCTCAAGTTTATTTTGGGAAACTCACAGGCTAATGAGTTTGAATTAGTTGATGTTGAGGATGTTCCAAATCTTGACAATCTTCAAAACTATATCGTACATAGGAAAAAGGAGTCAAGTGATTTATACCAATTATTGGAACAAATCAGAATTGAGTCATCTAATGAAGAAATAAATGCTTCGTCACAGATCAATTCACTATCAGTTCTGGATTTGCATAAACTAATAACAAAATTTCGAGATTATCAAAAAAGCATCAAGAAACATAGAGAAAAATTAATGCCTATCGAAACAATAATAACCGATTTTAATACAGAACTAGAACAACTATCATCCAGTCTAGCATCATTGCAACAACAGTCGAGCAAACTATCTTCAGATTTAGATTTACAGCGTGCATCATCAGAAAAGTTGAATCCAATTATATTAGATCTCATGATTCCTCCTGACATAGTAAAATCAGTAATAAAAGATCCAATCGAAGTCGAATGGCTCGAGAATATAAGGTTCATTAATGAAAAAATACTTTTGATCTCCAATGTTAAATCCAACAAAGCGGATGAAAAGCTAACTGATTTATACATAGATTCTCTTGCATTCTCACAACTTGAATCTGGCATTAAATTGCTTGTAGCGAAATGCGTTGAAAGAATAAGGGATTTTATTATTTATAATATCAAAATGCTCAGATCTTTTCCAAAAACATCATCACAAAGTATTCAACATAATCTTCTAAAAGTTAAAGAGTTATTTGCGTTCATTAAATTACACCATCCTGAATTGGCGGACCAATTGCAATTGGCATACATATACACTATGAAATGGTATTATCAAACCCGTTTTGCCAAATATTTGTATGCTATAGAAAAGCTTCACGTACGTCAAGTTGATCTGAGCTTGGTATTAGGTAGCGACCATAACTCAAATGATGATAAAGGTTTATTTGGTGGTGGGCTAAAGAATTGGTTGTATAGTAGTACTAGTAATTCGTTAACTCCTCCGCAGACTAATTTGCAATACCAACAACAACAACAACAACAACAACAACAACAACAACAACAACAATCACAACCACAACTGCTGCAATCACAATTAAATAAGCTTTCGATGTCTGACTACTTACTGTCTATTGATAAGAGATTGCAAATACTCGAGAGCAAAAGTAAAATCTCAGAACCACAATTAGCCATTCCATCACAAATCGCTGAGACGACACCATTTAATTATTGGTTAGAGTTTATTTATAACCAGTGGTCTATCTCGCTTATTGATAATATCGTAGTGGAATATTTATTTATGGTTGAATTTTTTTACCAAGGAGATGAAAAATTCTGCAATGTGGAATCATTAATGTCGGGTACCTCAAAAGTTAATGAAAATAATTCTTCTGGAGGCTCAAAAAAGAATGATTGGTCTCGTGTAATGTTTTCAAATGTATATAAGATGGGTTACGATTTCGTCAATTGGTTGATCACACATCAACCTTCTCAATTTTTAACTGGGAGAAACAATTCATCCATGGTAACACCATCCAACCCTCAGAGGATAAATAATAATTCAAAGACATCGATCCAAGGAACATGCGATGGATATGCAGTGCTATTAATGATACGTTTAGTTCAAAAGGCTCAATCATTACTACACAATGAATTTCATATTCCAGTACTTGATGACCACCTCAATTCTGTATTATTATTATTATGGCCACATTTCACTAAAATAGTGGATCTCAATTGTGAATCCATAAAAAAATTGATAATGTATGCTGGTTCATCCAAGTCAAAAGAAGTCCACTTAGCCCCTGTTGGTGTTACGCAGCAGTTCGCTCAATTCCTACTGGGTTTATTAAAATTGGCGGCTGCAACATCGAATGATAAGACCGATGATAATGATGATAGCTTTAGAGGTGAGCCCTTATTTACTTCTATAAATAGGTTGAGAAATGATTTTGAGAATGTATTAACAAAGCTAAGTAACCATTTATTTGGTACGGGCAGAAGTAAATCTACTGAAAAGGAAATATTTCTATATAATAACTATTTCTTAGTTGTTAACATTTTACGAAATGAAAATTTAGGAAATGAGGCCTCCATTACATTTATTGACGAGCAAATTAAGCATTTCGAGTTGCTATGCGATGCCTACAAAAAGACGTAGCTTAAACTATACCTTGCAATATACATAATTTATAGGTCACAGAGCTTAGCAAATAATCCACAAAGTTGTAAATAAGAAGAAACACCTTCTAAAACTCTCATGTGAACAAATCCTATTTCTTTTATCATATCTAAACGTTTCAGCTCGCTAATTCCTGGTAATGTTTTCGCTACTCTGAACGTCAGAGTGACAATATCTATCGCAGAATAACCTTTGTCCCATAGATTGTCTAATAATTCAAGAGCCTCGTCGATGTTACTATCTTTGCTTGAACAACAACTAGTCAAGATTTTCTTTATAACTAATGGATGAGGCTGATCAACAATTTTAAAAACGTTTACATCGTTTACAAATCCAAAACCTGCTACCGTACTTTGCAAATTATTAATAGCTTGTCTCATATCACCCTCCGCTGTAAATATTAAGGCTTGTAGTCCCTCAGAATTATACTTCACATCTTCCAATTTCGTTATTTCCAACAAACGTTCCAATACTTGTTCATCAGATAACTTGTTATAACGCAATATGGCACAACGTGATTGCAAAGGCTCGATGATCTTCAGTGATTGGTTGCAAGCAAATGTAAATCTTGTAGTATTAGAATAAATTTCCATTGTTCGTCTTAAGGCCTGTTGGGCACCCGGAGTCATGGAATCAGCTTCATCTAAAATAATTATTTTATGCCTACCACCAGGTAACAGAATCTTGGTTTGTGCAAATTGTTTGATTTTATTACGAACAACATCAATACCTCTATCATCAGATGCATTCAATTCTAGCGTAGCCAGCTGATATAGCTCTGGTCCCAATAATTCGTATGCAAGGCAATGTATAGACGTAGTTTTACCTATACCTGGTAATCCAGAGATAATCATGTGTGGCATATTCCCATCTTCAACTATAAGTTTTAATCTTTCAACCGTTTCTTCATTCCCTACAATATCATCCAATTTATGGGGACGATACTTTTCTACCCATGGTAGTTCAAGAGATAGCGCAAAATTCTTAGTCATTCTTGTACGTATTCTTATCACAGCTATTAAAATATTTGAAAAAATGTATGTTTTTGGACGCGTTACGAAATCAAATATCAGTACGCTCTAAATTTGTGACCATTAATAAAATCATTTCTATTTCATTTATACAGTGGTTATATCTTATTATACATTATTAAATACATATGGTCACTGCTGAGTTGAATTATTTGCCTCTATTTTCCCTGCTATCTTGCCCATTTCTTTTTTCTTTTTGTTTTTAGTCTTTTGATCATTCTTCCTAAGCATAATTGGAGCTGAGGTACTCACGAATTTTATCGCTGGTTTTCTGAACAGACATTGCAATTGCAGATCTTTATCAGGGAAAAGGTTGCTCAACCATGGGACTTGGACATCTTTGACTTCAGATTCTATTATGTCGTATAATGCTTGTGCTTGTTCAATTTTATTGGAAAGACCTAAGATGCTTGTATTTTCTATTCTCAATATGGACGAAAGCCTAGACATACTCCCTCTGGGCAACTGTATTAACTTTACTCTATCATTTCTCGATCTGGAAGATGTATAAGCTAGTACAGGAAATGGACTTGTTAATAAAGATGATGTGATATCGTACTTAGCCACGAATATATACTTGATATAAGGTACGGTATCCTGCACACGTTGTCTCTTATGTGACATAGACTTCCCACATATCTCTTGTCTATGTTTCGAGGCCTGTGTTTCTAAAGCTTTAATAGTAGAATTGAATCCTATAGTTATATCTTTTCGAATATCAGGAATGTCAATGGTCTTGATCTTAGAACTATTGTTCTTTTTTGATTCCGATAATAGCTGATTATACGAACCTAGGTTGGATAAAATTTGGCTAAGGTGTTCCAATATCGTACTTGAAAGGTCTGGAGCTATAAACGGCCATAGTTTAGTCTGTGTGTATGGATTATCAAGTATTGGCTTGAAAACTTGCTTCCGTTTCTTCTCTGTATCCTTAAGAGATCCTGATATTGCATTGGATGTTTTTGTCTTATTCTTCTTAATATCTGACATCTAATTACGACCAAGGTGTATTACTAGTGTAGTTACTATTATGGTAGATTTGTAAAACAAAGATCGATGAGACTACTAAAATGTCGCAAAATCTGATAATATCTCTATTTCTTTTCTTTTACCATTTTTATGTAGAATTATACAAATACAGATTTAATTAGAGCAATAATATTACGTACAAAATCTTTATAAAAGTTAGTTGCCATTCTTCTTCTCATCCTTTGACTTATTCTCGGATTCTGGGGCATACAGTGGGGAACCTGGTGAATATTGAGGTGAGGTTGGTGAATATTGAGGTGAAGTTGGAGAGTATTGTGGTGAAGTTGGGGAGTAAGATGGTGAGGTTGGTGAATATGATGGGGAGGTTGGTGAGTATTGAGGGGAAGTTGGTGAATACTGAGGTGATGTTGGTGAGTAACTTGGCGACGTTGGTGAGTAACTTGGAGATGTTGGCGAGTAGGATGGTGATGTAGGTGAATAACTTGGTGATGTTGGTGAGTAAGATGGTGATGTAGGTGAATAACTTGGTGATGTTGGTGAGTAACTTGGTGATGTAGGTGAATAACTTGGTGATGTTGGTGAGTAAGATGGTGATGTTGGTGAATAAGATGGTGATGTTGGTGAGTAGCTTGGCGACGTTGGTGAATAAGATGGTGATGTTGGTGAGTAACTTGGCGACGTTGGTGAGTAAGATGGTGATGTTGGTGAGTAACTTGGCGACGTTGGTGAGTAAGATGGTGATGTTGGTGAGTAACTTGGTGATGTTGGTGAATACGTTGGTGAAGTACCACCATAACCTGGTGAAGTAACACCACCAAAAGATGGTGAAGTAGCACCATAGGAAAATGGTGATGTTGGTGATGTTGGTGATGGTGACGTAGCCTGGCCACCATAAGACGTGAGGGCACCTGATCCATCTGAAACTGGCGCAGTATGAATTGGTGAGAATCCAGCACCTTCTTCAAACTGAATTTTATCATCTTGCATCTCATAGTCTCTGTAAGGAGTAGCACCGCCATCATCTCCATATGCACCTGCCTCGTTACCAGCTGTTGTAGTAACAGCAATATTAGAAGGTGCAGTTTGCAACATCTTATCATCGACCATAACGTCAAATGCACCCGTACCTAATGGCGCCAATTGACCTAACATCACGTTTTCTGATATACCACGACAATCGTCCAATTCTGCTGCCGCACCTGCTTCAAGTAAAATTTCAACAGTCTCTTCAAAGGAACAACGCATTAATGCACCAGTATCGGATCTATTGATACCGTGACGAGTAATTGCCATCAAATGACCTCGAGAGGTCATAACATCAACCAATAACGCCATATGACGGTAGTTAACATATGAACCATCGAAGGCGATAACGTTAAGAATTTCCTTGAATAAGGCAGTACGAGTAGCTTCGATACCTAAAACAGAAAGAATTTCAATGAAATTATTCGAGTATGTACGTTGTGCATCTACCCCTGAAACAGCCATAACATCAGCCAAGTTTACACCATCGGTTTCCAAAACCCATTCTTGAGTTTGCTTGAACTCCCCTGTGGTATCAGGGGAGCTTACTTTATGTTGCATCATGAAAACCCTTGTAATACCAGGAATACCACGTAATGAAATAGATTCTAACATATGGGATTCAATACGTTTCAAGATTTGATCTTCCTCTGCATCGGCATCTTCATCTAATGATTTTGGATCACGAACGACACGACAACGGATAATCAATTTATCTGCTGTATCGTCAGACCAAATAACAAACAAATCTTCTCCAAAATTTTGAGAAATCTTTTCTGCGACTTGGGACATTGTCAACTGTTTATCCAACATCTTAGCACGATCTAATTCAAGACGAAGTAACCAAGGTGACTGTTTCTCGATTGATTCTTCTACCTTCTCATCCGGAATAGCAAAGTATGCCTCAACAGTATCATAGTCTTCTTCGATAACCGTACTTCTAGGATCTGGATCGTAGAAAATCTCAGTAGCTGATGTTACATTCTTTAATGTAGTATGCTCAATGGCAGATTGAACGATCTTTGCTTTTTCAATATCAGCAGCACTTTCTTTTTCTAGGTAAACAGTAAGTGCTGGAGTTTTAATGTTCTTTGCAACATTAAGAATTTCCTTAAGACGAGGAACACCTAACGTAACATTCTTTGAAGAAACACCTGCATAATGGAAAGTATTTAATGTCATTTGAGTCGCTGGTTCACCAATAGATTGTGCTGCAATAACACCAACCATTTCACCAGGGTGAACAATCGACTTCTGGAATTGGGTTTCAATTTCACCCATAACCCATTCAAAAGAAATTCTATTTAATTTGAATTCTTCAATAACACGACGGGTTGCCAATCTCGAACGCAACAAACATTGAAATAATAGCGTTGCATTAGCTTGCGCTTCCTTCGATAACACAGTCTTACCACGAATAACTAAAAGTTTAGTACAAAGATCTTGAACACCACGAACTACTTCATCCAATCTCAAGTCAGACGCCTTATGACGACCATTGTGGAAAATCTGCTGAGCATTTTGAATAATACGACGTAAATTAACTGGCAACGGCCAGTTAAAGTCTCCATTTGGAAAGCAAACTTCTCTCAAATACCGACGGTCATCTTGTAATTGCCTATACTCCTCATCTAAAACCTTTTGAAGTTTGACATCTCCTTTGATTTCCTTACCGGATTCCAATAATGATTCTCGTACAGATTTGGATGGGTCCAAAACATCAATTCGATATCTTTTCTCAAAACTTTCATCGGAGCCAGGAATAGTGTCAACCGATTGCTTTTCCACTTGAGTACCGTCAATACCATCTTCCCCATAAACAAATTGAATGATATCACCTAATGAATTTCTTGTAGAACCATCGTAATGAACCATAATATCTTCCAACGCTTTAACTAAACGACGTTGAATATAACCAGTTTCTGCAGTCTTAACTGCAGTATCAATAAGACCTTCTCTACCTGCCATAGCATGGAAGAAAAATTCTTGTGGGGTTAAACCTCTTAAATAAGAGTTTTCAACGAAACCTTTTGATTCTGGAGAATAGTCATCTTTAGTGAAATGTGGTAATGAACGGTCAGCAAATCCAAACGGAATACGTTTACCTTCAACAATTTGTTGACCCACACAAGCCGACATTTGAGAAATATTAATGAACGAACCCTTAGATCCAGAAACCACCATTTGTTTGACATTGTTTAAGTCTTTCAAATTCATTTCAGCTGAACGACCTGCTGTATCACGAGCTTGGTTCAAAACACGAGAAACATTATGCTCAAAAGACTCACGTAACGTCATACCTGGTTCCGGTTCTAATTTATTCAGTTGCGCATCCAAAATAATTTCTTGCACTTTATCCTTAGCTTCTTGAATTGTGGTAGTAACGTCTCTCATAGTGCTGGAATCGGCAATAGTATCACCAATACCAATAGAAAAGCCATTATGTAATAACCAAAAATTGACAACTTTTTGAATAGAACTGAATAATTGTGCACAAACTTGAGGACCTTTTTCCCTCATAACTGTGTGAATTAAACCACCACCAGTTGCACCGACGGTCTTCTTATCTACAACGCCAAACATGATTTCACCATCAACAACTAACATACCATTATCTTTCGGACTCAAGAGGTTCTTGCCATCATCAAATCTTTGCAAATGGATACCCTTAGGAATTGCCATAGATAATAATTGCTTACCAGTCCACATTGGCTTCGGACTAATAATTGCTGGAGGAGGAATAACACCATCCCAATTAGGAATCCAGTATAACATATTCATTACTTGGTCATACTCAATGAAAGTATCACGTAATGTCATTTTTCTAATACCACACAAAGTATCTTGGACAATACCCATAACAGGCTTATTCGATTGAGGTGAAACAATTTGCAAAGGAACAGCACAAATTTGTGACAATTCCGCCCTGGTTTCTTGCGATTGTGGAACATGTAAATTCATTTCATCCCCATCGAAATCTGCGTTGTATGGAGAAGTGACAGATAAGTTTAATCTAAAGGTAGAATATGGCATAACTTTGACTCTATGGGCCATCATGGACATCTTATGTAATGAAGGTTGACGATTAAATAAGACTGGATCGTCATCCATCAAATGACGTTCAACTTTCCAACCATATTGTAACGCAATATCACCTGCTCTTTTGTTATATCGTAAGTCAATACGATCACCAGTATCTCTAATAACATATTTAGCACCTGGGTGTTCGTTCGGACCATTACGGACATATTCTGTCAAACGATGAATATTATAAGGCGTCACAATTTCAGGGTAAGATAAAGTTCTTGCGATAGATATAGGCACACCAACTTGATCTAAATCTAGATTTGGATCACCAGAAATGACTGTACGAGCTGAGAAATCGACACGCTTACCCATCAAATTACCTCTAAGTCTACCTTCTTTACCCTTCAATCTTGCTCTAATAGATTTAATAGGACGTCCCGTCTTTTGAAGTGCTTGTGGTTGACCAGCAATATCGTTATCCATGTAAGTGGCTACGTGGAATTGTAATAATGCTTCAAATTCGCTAATAACGTGTTGCGGCGAACCATCCATTTCTAATCTTTGAACGTTTATGTTTGCTTTTAAGACATCAGCCAATTTGAAAGTCAAATCATCTTCACCCCTTGCCGTATCGTTAAATGCAATAGATGGTCTGACAGGGGGCGGTGGAACAGGCAAGACAGTAATCAACATCCATTCAGGTCTTGCATAATCCTCATTAAAACCTAATCTATAGCAATCTTGTGAATTTATATGCTTGAAAACACTTAAAATTTCTGATGGAGTCAACAAACGACGCTCTGGTTGTTCGTTTTCATCAAAATTTTTATTTTGTTTCCAGGTACCCCATAGTTTTAATCCATCTCTACGAACTGTAGGTTGTGTGTGTCCACATCCTCCCTTACTGGGTTGATCAGCTTTCCATGATGGGTCATCTTCACTAGCAATGTTATCTGCTTCACAAATCATCTTCGCTTTACACAAATTCCACACCGCATTAAATCTCTTCTTTGGATCTCTTATTTTAATAGCTTGAGACATAGCAAGGTTTGATTCATCTAGCAATAACTTACCACAATGCATACAAACACATTCACAAACCTTCTTAATCTTGGCAATAAAACCAATATGGAAAACAGGTTTGGTTAATTCGATATGACCAAAATGACCTGGACATTCTGCCATATCCTCACCACATGTTTGACATTTAAAATTACGATCGATTGAACCCAACCTAGGATCATTTAATCCCCCGTCTCTTGGTTTCTTTGTGCTTTGGTCAATAGTCTCAGGATATTCGATTTTCGCAACAGAGATTGCACGAACCTCTTCTGGAGACAACAAACCAAACTGGACCTCTTTAACTGCGCGGAGTGGTGCACTCGAATACGGAAATTGTCGACTCATCGTTTTCTTATTATTATTATTCTGAAATAAGTGTTAATAAAACTATTTCTTTTTTTTTTATTGAAGTTTTTTTTTTTTTTTTCCAAACTTAAACAAGCAGATATTGACAATTACTGGCAATAAATGTAGATGAGAATTCGTTTCTTGTGATGAATATCTGTAATAAATAAATTAGAAATTAATTCAAAAATTCAACCGAAGTAATAGTTTCCTTGTTAAATATTTTGTTGGTATAATAAGTATCTTTATTATAATTTACGCAATCAAATAAATGAGTGCTAATGGATTATCTATGACTTTATACAGATTAAATAGTATATGCAAATTGGATGTGGTTTTTGAGAATATACCCTAATATCAAACAAACGCTACTTGAATTAATTAATCAAATAACAAACTGTGTAGTCAGGCTTCTATGGATAATATCGAATGGAGGTTGGATAGATAAGCAGGTTGGTAAGTTGGTAAGTTAATCTATGGAAAACACAACCTTGTTTAGTCTTGCTTATTATTAACAACATTAATTTTCAGGTTCGACTGGAAGTGGCGACGAAAAATTACCTCGGTACAAACTTTACACACGCGCATACTAAAGTAAAAAATATTACGAGTAATTACCAGCACTTATGATCTTACTTTTATTTAAGAGAAAAACTTAGACATAGCTTTCTTTTGCTTTTCATGACGAAGCTTAATGGTAGCTTTGACATCATTTAAGCCCTTTACAATAGCGCCATCTTCTGGAGCCAATTTCAATGCTTCTTCTAAAGATTTCTGCGCAGATTCTTCGTCCTTAACGAGTAAACTGCCCATTCCTTTACGGTATAACGCCTTTGCTTTAGATTTGCCATCAATGACTTCAACTCCTAATGCATTGGATGCGGCATTAATAGCCTTCTTACCATCTTTCAATTTCAATGCAACCAACGCCGCATTTAAGTAGCATGACAACTTCAAGGCATGCAACTTAGACAAGTCTTCTTCTGATAAGTCTTCAGGAAAGTAATCATTCAAGAAGCCGGTTGCTTTGTTGTATTTTTCGTACGCAACCGATGTTTTTCCTTCCTTTAATTGCTTGGTTCCAATATCCTTCAAGGTGGTGACAGCTTTGAAAACGGATTCAGGATTGTAGATATCGATATTGTCGTCGTCAGCCATGACTTCTTCATAGATGTCACCTGTACCGTCATCGATACTTGCAGGTTCTGGGACATAATCAGATGGTAGTTCACCACAATCAGAAATTATCCAGTCTACGACAGGTTTATCGTTTTCACCCTTTTCACATCTTTCGAGCTGACGCACGATCGACTTCCCTTGTATAACTTCACCAAACACAACGTGCTTTCCATTTAAATGGGGAGTTGGAACAGTAGTAATGAAGAATTGCGACCCGTTTGTATTAGGTCCCGCATTAGCCATGGATAATAAGAATGGCTTATCGTGGATTGTTTGGAAATTCTCATCTTCAAACTTCTCTCCGTAGATTGATTCACCTCCAATTCCTGATCCATGGGTAAAATCACCACCTTGACACATAAAGTCCTTAATAACACGGTGGAAAATTGATCCTTTGTAATGAAGGGGTTTTCCTGATGATTCTGATATTCCTTTCTCCCCGGTACATAACGCTTTGAAATTTTCAGTGGTTTTTGGCACTATATCATTATATAATTCGAAGACAACACGTCCCTTGGACTTTCCATCTTCCGAAATATCAAAGAATACCTTAGAGCGGTTCAAATTGTCGGCCATTTTTCACTGTATAGTATAGTTTTCGCTTCAGTTGTAGCGTTTGTTAGTAAAATTGAATGTGAATGTCTATTTAAATCTACCACGTTCACTTTCTAGAAACCTATAGAAATTATCCTGTATATAAATTACAAAATGAAACCAAATTTTGCAACAAGAATTGAGTTGCAATGAGCTATATAGCATCAATATACAAAGAATGTGTATATCTTGAATGTTTTCATTTTGGTCAGGGATGTAAATTGGTCTTAAAACAATTCAAATATTTATTTAAAATTAATATTGATATTTTTGGATTTTTTATCATTTTTGTAGCATAACTATTTTTTTGAAAACTTCTTGAATGGTATAAACTGTATATCGAACGATAACTTAAATTGTAAACAGAAGAAAAAGCAAGTCGTAAGAATTATTACAATAAATATGTCTCTAAATCCAAAATAGACTAAAGAGTTAGTTACGAAATTAGAGCAGACTAGTACGCCATATTATTTTAAGCTATAAAGTGTTAGGAATGGATTACTATGGTAATCGTTGATTTGAATTAGAAAAGTGAAATAAATTACGGAAACTATTTTGCAGCTTGTCTCACGGGGTCAAAATATGCATGAGCCATTGCCTCTTTTGCGGTTAATCTTTCTTGGTGATCATATCTCAATAGTTTATCAATAAAATCGAGAAATTCCTCAGAAACTAGATGTTGATTATTTTCATTTATAAATCTTTTCCAAGGTCTTCTATTGTAATATCCCAAATCTTCATAGTCGTCACTTAAAGTTAGGTTATACATTAGCAAATATTTGTTGAGATCGTCTGAGCCTAACACACGAACAATTTGTACTAATTGATCAGTGTTCGAATTACCATGAAAGAAAGGTTCTTTTTTGAACACCATGGACGCGAGCATACATCCGTAGGACCATAAATCTAATGAATAGTCATATAATCTAAAATCTACTAATAATTCAGGACCTTTGAAATACCTTGATGCAACTCTAACGTTGTATTCGGTTCCTGGGTGATAATACTCAGCCAAACCCCAGTCAATTAATCTTAACGTCTTGTTGTCATGGTCGATCATAACGTTGTGTGGCTTGACATCTCTGTGCATTATACCCATTGAATGGGAATAGTCTAACGCTTTCAACAATTCATACATGTAAAATCTTATATCATAATCAGTAAAGGTGGGATACAAAGTTCTAAAATCAATGTTGTTGACATATTCGAATATCAACGCAGGGGTTTTCAGTTGTGGTTCTCTCACTATATCCATAAGTCCGATTACATTTGGACCAGCTACTAGGTTCTTTAAAATCGAAATTTCTCTTTTAATCTTTTTCCTCTTTACAGGTTTTAATACTTTTATGACACATTTCTCACCTTTAGTTAAGTCTATTCCTAAGAAAACTTCAGAATATTTTCCTCTGCCAACCTTTTTAATAATTTCGTAGTTGTCCTGCGAATTCCACTTAATATTTACATTTTCGTAGTCCCAATACAATTGAGGCTTTAATGCCAAAATATCTGCATAGACTTTGGATGTCGATGTAGTAACGCTATTTGATGTCATTTTTGTTCCGGTTTTGATTTTAGATGATGAATAGCGAAGTGTAACGCAGCTAATTATTATATAAGTGAATAA
The DNA here is from genome assembly GCA_030564605.1 of Debaryomyces coudertii. Taxonomy (NCBI): domain Eukaryota; kingdom Fungi; phylum Ascomycota; class Pichiomycetes; order Serinales; family Debaryomycetaceae; genus Debaryomyces; species Debaryomyces coudertii. Next base: position 763,223 of record JAKTYF010000001.1, read on the forward strand.
TAATAAAAGTGTTTTGAGTCTTAAATGAATCTTGAATGTTTTGCACTTAATACTGGGGGGAATCTGATGAAATTGTTGTTGATGAATCGCCTACTAATATAACATCAAGATAAACTAATAATGCTTATGAGGTAGTTACTGATTATCTCTACGAGGAAAAAAATGAGCAAAAATTTCGTCCGACTTTTTTTTACACGTGAAAAAAACACTAGTCAATTTTTATCATGAATGCCTACATATATTTATAACATCATAATCTGTTATAGATATTTGTCATCTATTAATACTCGACTTAACCTTTTGTTTGTCCGCAAATAATATTATATACTGTTTCTATATATTTCTATTGGCCAATGTGATTCACGGGCAGTTAATTATTGCAAAATTTTTGAATACTAATCATTTATACTGTACAATACTTTTTTCACAGGTAGATTTTGTTCGAAGAATAGAGACATATTTTCCCATAAAATTATTAATCTCCTTTATATATTATACATCATTATATCTTTAAATTACCAAACGTACCACCTAAATTACTAAGAGGATCTTTCTGCGCTTGTTTTTCCTTCTTTCTTCTTGCGGCAAGTTTACTATTAGAAACCGAGTCTGCCGCTTCTTGTAGCTTCTGTTTCTCGTGATCCTTCTTAACCAATTTTCTTCCACCACTTTCTAATTCATAATTATCCAAGAAGTCATCGAGCATACTTTCTAAATCACCTCTCTCATTATCCATATTAAACTCCTGATAATTTTCTTTACCTTCGTCATCAAACTTCTTAACTAGCTGTTCGTAGCGATCGTCCAATAAGGTTAAACCATCCGTACGGAACAAAGCTGATGAGGACATCGAGAAGGATGAAGTGTCCGTCATAGCACCCTTCTTTTTTCTCAATTTAGTCTTGGATTTTTTATTGGTTTGACTGGTACCGAATGAAGGCAAGTCTGGAACGCCGTCTTCATTTTCGTCTTCGAAATCATCATCTGAATCCCAATCATTAGCTTTATTCTTGTTGTTTATTTTAAATTTTTTGAAATCCTTTTCCCAGTTAGGATTCAAAAACGTTGGCGGCTTTTCCTCTATTAAATCTTCTGGAGCTTCACCTTTATTGTATGGCATATCTTGCTCGTCTATTTCATCAGATGCATATTTAGCATCATATTCTTCGTCATAATTATCAAGGTCCCATTCGTCATATTCTTCATCTTCATAAATCTCGTCTGCATCGGACCCATAGTAAAAATCGTCTTCATCTTCTACCTGACCGGAGTTTATTAAACTTGCAAAAATATCATCATCTCCTTCCTCTTCCTTCTGAGTTTCTTCTATATATGCTTCATCTTCTAAAGCTTCTAATACTTCCCTTAAACGAGGGTCCATGTCAGGCTTAAATCCCTTTAATTCTTGTGGAATATTCTGAAACGTATCATGAGTGACATTGATTTTTTGTTTGGAAGGTAATTGATCTTTAAACAAATCTTCAATATTTGTCGTTTTCTTTTTTTCCTTTTCATCACCTTTACGTTCAATAAACACACCATCTCCAGTTTGACCTATAGGCTTTAAATGTTGCATATAATCATACTTTGAATCATCGAAATAGATTCCAAATTGTGCTGCTAAACCTTCATTCTCCCTTATTTTCCTGATTTCTTCAGTATTCAAATTCTTCTCTAGATCAGACGTGGAAAATACCTTCTTTTTATTAGTGGGTTCCGTTCTTCTGAGCTTCTTTTCTTGGCCTGGAGCTGGAACAAGGACATGCTCTGAGGCATCGTCATCATAGTATAGGGCATCATCATGCGCTCTATGAACAATAGAAAATGTCTTTGCAGATTTTTTATCAAATCTTCTTCTTGGTGGCATGATATAGACTTTAATGAATAGATTTTGAGTATTTAGCGATTATTATCTGTTTCTATATTTCTAAAGAACTCGAAAAAAAAAAAAATCTATAAAAAAAGTTTGTACTGCATATTTATCTTTTATCTCATCTTATAAATTTCGTTATATATTTTTCTGTACTAACCCTATAGTTTGTAACTATATACATTAAATGTCATGCCTACCATGCGATTCTTGCAATATTCTTGGCCAGTTACTTCGACACATACAAATAAATTCTGCAACAGCTAAAAACAAGACTCCTAAAATTAAACCAGTCCATAAGCCTACCAACTCGTATTGGAACTTGAACGCTAATCCATATCCAACAGGTAGTGCTATTATGTAATAAGATATCATGTTCAAAATTGAGCCAATACGTTGCCTACCTTGGCCTCTCAATATACCGGCTCCCAAAACATTGAAAGAGTCTGCGATTTGGTTTACTGCGACCATAATAAGAATCTTATCACTGATTTTCAATACATCCTTTGATGATGTGAATAATGAAGCTAAAACGTGTCGACCAAAGAAGACAAGTGAAAAATTAATAATTGCAATATAGGCCGATATCATCACAGTTATCCGAGTTACCAATTTAGCAGCAGTTATATTTTCCATACCCACGAAATGACCTATTCTAGTTGAAGTAGCGACCGCAACGGCGAAGGGCAATTGAAAAGCTAATGATCCCGCATTGGATGCAATCGATTGGGCAGCTAATGCATTAGTACCAAATGAGGCTGAAAAAATAGTTAGAACTTCAAAAGCTAGGTACTCTGCTTCAACCATAATAACACCCGGCAAGGCAAGTTTGAGCATTGGTGACCAATTACTAAAAGCTTTTTTAAATTGTATTCCACCCCAACACTTTTTTCCATCGATAAGTAAGACATATGCCAACATCAAGAAAGAAATAAACCAATAGCTGATCGAAACTGCTAATGGTGCTCCATTAAAACCCAAACCATATGTAGGGTGCCAGACTAATATCCAATTTAACATCAAGTTAACAGGAGTCGCAATCAATAATATATATGTCCCTGCATTAAAGCAATGCTGTGCTTGTAGAAATCTCTTACTTGTTTCGAATAATATTAACCCTGGAGCTCCAATAGCATTAATTCTCAAGTATGTTTGAGTTAAATATGCCAATTCCGGATCTGGTACTAGGTATATCAAAATTGACCCAGAATACCACCATATAATGCTCAAAGGGAAAATCGTGATTGCCATTATCATCATAGAACATCTTTGGAAATATATACCAACATTATGCAACTTTCCAGAACCATATGCCTGAGAACAAAATGAATCAAGGCTTGTTGCCATTCCTTGATATACTGCCATCCCGGTGATATTGAAAGTACACACCGCCAACGATGCAGCTGATAGTTCCTTGGGACCTAATTTACCTGTTGCAAATATTGTTGTTACCGAGAGAAAATATTGCAAGAAAAATGTAATCACTAGTGGGCCCGAAGATCTAAGTATGAATTTAAATTCTGACTCGGAAGAAACCTTGCAGTCCGATTCTTGCACACTTGGTTTTTGTCTTATCGAGTCATACACATCATGACGATGCGATCCTGTAAGCAATGGTTCCTCCGCATTCATCGTTTAATCATTATTTTGTCACTTTTAAATAAGGGAATTATATCTCGTCTTAAATAGAATGTATTATCGTAAATAAACGCACAAAATATTCTAATATGGCGGTTTTCCTAATATGGCATTTCATTGCGACACCGCTAACAATATATAAATAAACTATGTTCTGGTTTAACATAGAAACTATTAAAATTATGTCCGTCATTGATAATCAAATCATTAGGTAATGGTATATTCAATGTGTTTGTATCCAGCTTTGTGTTCAAATTGTTGAAATAGTAATTAGGGTCAGAATTATTCAAGACTAATGCGTGCCTGCTACCCAAATATGACAATTGAATACTGGCAGATGATTGTAGATTATAACATTCGAATTGAACAAGTAATTTATACTTTTGAGATAATTTTTTGAAAGTGATGGTATAATTCAATTTTTTTTTATCGGTAAGAGATGTATTGATGCCCTTTATAGTTGGGTTCTTTTGGTTTTCATTCTGAGCTCCCACTTTCTTACCAGATGTATTGGTCTTCCTCTTCTCTACATCTATTTGCATATCACTTATTTCCTGAATTAGTGGCCTGGAACCAGAACCAGAACCAATATCTTTTTCCTTGATATTCATCAAATTTGGTAATTCGCCGATATCTTCGTCTACAGCCATCCCGTCATCATCATTTTCCTTTAACTCTTCAATTAATCCTAAGGTTTCGTTCTTCTTTAAACTCTGTAATTTCTTCTGGAACCCAGATTCATCAAGTTCGTTTTTCAATATTTTTGTCTGCGATAATTCACCCTTAGAAAGCATTTTTGGAATGACATATTCTCGTTCCAAGACAGCATCGAATAAGAGCTCAATAGACTCAATGCACCACTCAATTAAGATGGATCTCAAATCACTGTTTATTTGACACCATTGAAAACACAACGTGTTAATGCAACAGTCATACACGAATGAAGGTTGCCCTTTCTTGTCTTTGGTGTGCTTCTCTCGCGATACAATTAATGGTATTTCCCATTCATTTTCAATGATCAATGGAAATATCACCGTTGGGTCAAAGTCTTGTGCTGGTTTTGGTACTTGTACATCATGACAAATATTTATGAAAACTTTGGTGGATAAAGCATGCACCAATGGATCAGTAGCTGAAATAATTTTAGTCTTGATAACAAATCCAGCAGTTGGATTCAATTTTATGGATTCGCTTTGTTGTGCTATCGATGCCATTGCTAATTATCCATTCTTTATAACCTGGTAGTAATTGCACCACAATACATACATCGTGCTAAATTGCGAGATGCGATGGGTTTTACACGCACAGATTGATTTCTGAATCAGCAGGCTGACTCAAGAGTCAACTATACCCATTAATTCAACATTCGGGTATATAAATTTGTTGAACTCAACGTTATCCGTTCTAGTTCATTATACGTGAATATATATTATTGGAAACAAAATTTTCACTCGCGTGGCCAAGATGAATGTCCTTGTCTATTCAGGAACAGGTACTACTACAGAGAGTGTTAAACACTGTTTGGAAACGTTACGACTTCATTTATCTCCTTACAATGCAGTCACAGCTATTTCAGAAAATGCATTGTTGAAAGATCCCTGGATGTATAAAACCTCGTTATTGGTTTTACCAGGAGGAGCAGATTTACCATTTTGTAGGGCTTTGAACGGTGAAGGTAATCGCAAAATCTCACAGTTTGTTAAGAAAGGAGGAAAGTTTATTGGATTTTGTGCCGGTGGGTACTATTCTTCTGGTAGAGTAGAGTTTGAGGTAGGCGATCCAAAAATGGAGGTTTCGGGTTCTAGAGAATTGGGATTTTTTCCTGGTATTGCTAAAGGTTGTGCTTACAAGGGCTTTATGTACGAATCACACGGCGGGGCCAAAGCAACGAAATTGGCAATCAACACCCAATTATTGCCAAATTGTATGCCTGAGGTCTATAATTATTATAATGGTGGTTGTGTTTTCTTAAATGCTTCAAAATATTCTAACGTTGAAATATTGGCTAGGTACACTGAGCCATTGGATGTCGAAGATGAGGACAAAGCTGCGGCGGTTTATTGTAAATATGGAAAAGGTGATGTGTTATTAACTGGATCACATCCTGAATTCAGTCCCCTGTTATTGAGTTCGTCAGATGGTGATAATAACTTCCAAATGGTAATTGATACATTGAATGACCATGATTTTAACAGAAAAGTTTTTATGAGGGAATGCTTACTCAAATTGGGATTACGTGTTAATGAAGACGTGAATATCTCTATTCCCAAGATAACCCCCATCTATTTATCGTCGAACTTGAATCCAGAAAAGATGACCCAGTTAATGGTCAATTTGAAAGAGAACCTTGATTTCGTTAATTATAATACTGTAGAGGATAATCAGGACACGTTTTGTTTCCATGAAGAGACAGATAGAATGAGTGACTACACTTATGGCTCAACTGTGAATGAAATGGAGGATCCAAATGCTGTTGTAAAGCACATTAAAGTTTTTACTTCTAAAAGCCTACCTAGTAATAAAGAAACACCTTACTTTGACATGAAAACTTATTTCGAAATGTTAGATATGTTGAGCAAGTACAGTGGAAAAGTAGGTGATTTTGGTTCCGTACTTGGTTACGGGGAGGTTGTGAGTTCAACCAACACAATGCTTGAATCAAATCCAAATTTCCTTCGTAACTTGCCGAATGGATTCACACTAGCAGCAACAACTCAGACTGCAGGTAGAGGTCGAGGAGGTAATGTTTGGATTAATCCTACAGGTGTCATGGCACAATCGATTTTGTTTAAGATTCCGTCTGCTCAAAATCAATCCTCCTCGATTGTGACGTTACAGTACTTATGTGGGTTGGCGTTAATTGAACTGATACTAGGCTATGGAAGTATAGAACCAGGAAACGGAGCGGGATATGAAGATTTGCCAGTAAAAATTAAATGGCCTAACGATATTTTTGCTTTAAAGCCAGATTACTTTAACCTGTTAAGCGATAAAAATGAGTTCACTAAGACTGTTGATGGTGATGACGAAAAGTATGCCAAGATTTCTGGTGCGTTAATTAATTCACAATTTTTGAATAACCAATTCCATTTAGTTTGGGGTGTAGGTGTCAATGTTTCAAATTCAGCCCCGACCACATCCCTCAACCTTGTCCTAGCAAAGTTAAACGAAATAAGAGAAAAAGAGGGTTTGAATGCGTTACCCCTTTTTCGACATGAAATATTATTGGCGAAATTAATGTATACCATAGACCAATTTTTTAGTGTCTTTCAACACTCTGGTATTAAACCATTTCTACCATTATATTATAAGAGATGGTTTCATACATCACAAATAGTTAAGCTAGATGCAAAAGGAGATGGCAATACTAGGTCATGTATTATTAAGGGTATAACATCGGATTACGGATTACTTATTGCTGAAGATATCAACAATGGGGAAAGGTTAGAGTTGCAGCCCGATGGGAACTCGTTTGACATTTTCAAAGGTTTGGTTTACAAGAAAACCTAGCTACCAGCTATAGTATCACCTAAGAAATATTCTTTGTTTAGAAGTATATTTCTTTTCAATAGCTGTATATATCATATTGTAATACTATAATGAACGAATATATTGATCATAAAGCATTTTTTGCATCGTGCGATAATGCGAATTTCTATTTGAAGTAGTACAAAACAAACTACTATTTACTTAGAGGTCAAGCGAACTTAACTTGAAATAGATTTAGATAATGAAGGTCAATATTATAGAGTGGCATGGTGTTACTACGTGGCATTGGAAGTTGGCCGCATCTGAAGGGGAGGAAAACAATAGTGCTTATGTCGATGAACTATGTGGAATTTGCCGTGTTTCATTTGATGGAACCTGTCCCAATTGCAAATATCCAGGTGACGATTGCCCTCTAGTGCTAGGGGGTGGATGTACACATAACTTTCATTTACATTGCATCTTAAAGTGGTTGGAGCAAGATACCTCGAAAGGTCTTTGTCCGATGTGCAGACAGATTTTTACTTTCAAGCAAACCGAAAGACTAGTCGCTGGTGAATTTCGCAACTTACAAACATTGGTTGATGGTCATAATGTAATAAGAGAAGGAGTACAAAACAACAGCGAAGATTTTGAGTCGTTTAGGGCTGAAGACGGTGATCTACAAATGTCAGAATGAATTTAAAAAATGATTAGATATATCAATGCAACGTAAAGTGTGCTATTCGACAATGATTGAAGAGTTCAATACAGCAACAAAAGTCGTACATCCCGTTTTAGCTTCAGTTGATCATGATATATATATTTACTTATAAGCATCCGCTACCCCGGCAGTACAAACAAAAATACCGATTTCAACTAATCGCGTGCGTGGTAAAATTAATTTGTATAACAATTATCAGATTATTTTTCATTTACTTAAAAACATTAAATGATACCACGCCGGATTTTGTCACATTTTGTTGGTCTAAGTCGACCATATGCTAGTCATAGACTCTCTGTTGTTAATGAGATTCGTAAGCCTTTTTCAAATTCGAAATTCTTTTCCACATCAATAATTCACAAAAGCACATTCGATGAACAACCAATAGTACATAATACAAATAAACCTCAGAAACCAAATAATGAAAATGAGCGAAAAGATACCAAATCTAGGTTTTCACCTGAAGAGTTAGAAGTTTCTCGTTTGGCTAGGTTGGCAGGTCTTGGCTGGGTTGGTAAGCTTCCTGAAAAGTGGATACCATATGCTGAATTGATGAGGATTGAGAAGCCTGTTGGGTCATTATTGTTACTTCTTCCATCTTTTTGGGGAATAACTATGGGAGCTTATTCTATAGCAGCACCATTAACGACAACATTGACGGCTGTTGCTTTATTTACAATTGGTGCGTTTATCATGAGAGGTGCCGGCTGTACAATAAACGATATTCTAGACCGTAATCTTGACAATCAGGTTGCACGTACTATAGAACGGCCAATTACTAGTGGAAGAGTTAGTGTTCCACAAGCAATTGCTTGGCTAGGTGTGCAATGTTTTGGAGGGTTGGCGGTTTTATTAAGTTTACCATTTGACTGTTTCTATTTAGGTGCACTTTCACTACCTTTTGTTGCTGCATACCCCTTGTTTAAACGGTTCACTTACTATCCACAAGCAATGTTGTCTATTTGCTACAGTTGGGGTTGCTTATTAGGATTCCCTGCTGTTGGCGCACCTTTGCTTTTGTCAGTTGCTATTCCCTTATTCTTATCAAACTTCCTTTGGTGTATGACGTATGATACTATATACGCGCATCAAGATAAAGCATTTGACGTTGAGGCGGGGATTAAATCGACAGCTTTAGCTTGGGGTGAAAAAACGAAACCTATAATTAACAGTATCTCTACATTTCAAGCGGGATTGTTTACCATGGCTGGTGTCATGAATGGAATGGGTCCTGGATTTTATTTGTGTGGTGCATGGGCATTTTATAGGTTATTCACACAAATTAGAATTGTTGATTTAGATGAACCAAAAAGTTGCTGGAAGGTATTTACAGGCAACATCAATACTGGATACATCTTTTGGCTCGGTATGATTATCGATTATTTATTATTACTATTAGGATGTATTTAGATATATGATTAGATATAGTAACATATTATTTGAACTAACTTTCACTTTCACTTTCACTTGTTAAGTCTTCACAAAGGTCTTTCGTAAATCTTGCATCACGTTTATTCAAGACTTTTTTCAAAATCATATTTCTATGGTCTGTATCTAAATCAATTAGCACACGTTTCAAGTAATCTTGCAAATAAATTACTGGAAAATACACAGGGAGCATTTCTAAGATTTCGCCAACTGTAAAGAAGACACCGTAGGTAGATATAAAATGCTTTATTGCAAGAAGGTGACGCTGATCTTTATCCTTTTCAATGTAAAATTTAAATAAAGTGGTTAAATTATTCTTTCTGGAACTGGAAGATACATTGTTATTATTCAAAACGGAATATTTCATCTCATTGAAATAATAGGAATAGACAGGAAATTGGAAAGTACCACACAAAGCAAAATATTCAGCACTAGAATAATCTGAAAATTCAACTAACTCAACAAGTGGGTCTCGTTCCTTGTTATATATTAATCTGAGATAATCGAATATACTCTCATCAGAGATAAGCTCATCGAATTTGCTGATAGTTTTAGTATATTCTGAATCCTGATTTTGAATCCTGATCATTAAAAGCTCCAAAACCTTCAAATATTGTTCGATAAATTGCAGGCATTCACTTTGTTTCATGCGTATTTTCAAATAGTCAGACCAGCTAATTTTAGGCCATTTTGAATCTTTTAAGGTGTTTTCTATTTGATACGATTCTTGTAGAATGCTAAAATTGATTTTGCTATTATCATCTAATTTTGACGTAATGTCTCTAGATAATTCAATGAAAAGTTCATCTAACGCTTCCAAATCCAAAGTTTCACCTAAAGTTTCCAAGAAATTTGATTCCACATACTCTAGACGTAAGTGTGAAAAATCCATTTCATCTGACAATGAATCAGGAATCTCCTCCATTATATATTTGTGAGTTTCCTTGTGATTAGCATTATTCGACTTCATAAATGATATACCTAATGAGGGATTAAATTTCAAAACTTCAAGCAAATATCTTGAATAAGATTTATCATCATTTAGGTTTTCCTTAAGTTGTGAAAGGATTATTTCTAGCAAATTAAAAGAAGTGTTTCCAACCTCAATTTCCGAAATTAATGCTCCTTTTACAGAAGCGTCATTTAATTCATTCCCCAATAATTTTAAAGATAAATCACATATATCTTTAGCAATATTGACTTTACTTGATTCATTTGATCCTCCTAATAATATCAGATATACATGCAAAAGACCAAAGTAATTATGATTATTCTTTAAAAGTCGTAATATGATATTATTATTCAAATCTTGACGTTTCCACATTTTCTTATCTTGGCGATTGATAAAATCAATGATGAGTTCACTAGAATTAAACTTTTCTTCATATAACCTGAAGCGAGTATACATCAATAGTTCATTGTCAACTTCATCAGCATTATATAAAATTTCAATATAAAGTTTTTCGAAATAATCAATCAAAAAGTTGTTTTGGATATTTGTTTTGTCAATTAAATGTTTACTCACGTCATACAACTGAGTGAAGACATAAAAGTCGGATAAGAATGTGTTGTCAGATTGGATATCATCTGTGATGAATATCATGAACCTTGGATCAACAGCTAATTTTGAAGTATTACTTGAGTCATTCTCAGACTTTTGAAACGATAATTGTATGCTTTTTTTAAAATCACCCACCAGAAAGTATAATAGTAAAAGAAGTTGAATTGAATATGTATACAACTCGTTCGTCGTTTGCAGAATACAGGATTCTAGCAGTTTTGTTATTTTCTTCATTTCTTCCAGATCAACAGGAGTCTTTAATGAAATTTCATTTACCTTATTTACTATTGTTATCATCTCATTAACTTCATACATCAACCAAATATTGCATTCATTATATACTAAAATACAACTTGATATGAAATAATTTGAAGTTGTGTTCATTTGTGAGTTATCCCTAATTCTGGTTTTGCCAAACAAAGCTGTAAGCTCGTCATCTCTAAATTGTATATCTTGATGCACTTTCATTATTGAATAATTTCTCTTTCGTATGTCGTTATTATTTTCAGTTTCATTTGTTTGAGAATCGACCGTATCATCTTCCAGTTTCTTTGATACATTTTCCACTTTAAAATCTTTCAACCGCTCCGCATCCATTTCCGTTTTTAATTTCTCATTATACCTTACTGATTGTTCATCCTTGACTTTGGTAATATTTAAGACATTGGTGATTTCACGGTCAAATTGTACTTCCAATGACTTCAAAGAACTAATAACCATTCTATTTTCTTTATTACCTGATTCACATATTGCAATTGCATATGGCCATTTAATTACAATTCCATTAGACGGATGGTCTCCGTTGGGCCATAATAATGTACCCCGTGTTATATCTCCTGAAGAATTTATAAACATTGACATAGAAGTAGATTCATCTGACTTAATAGTAAGCAAAAATTCTTCCTCACTTTTATCATCATTAGGAAAAAACAGCACTATTTGAGGTGATATATTGTCATCCATATCATTATGATAATCAAATAACGGAATTTTACGGATTTGTTTCAAATCAATTATATCATAATTTTTTTCATTCGCTACTACGGTCAAGGAAGGATAAGTCGCATAATTCGAAGAGCCACAAGCTACACACTTTATGGCATTTGAGTATTCTATGTCTCTAAGTAACTTAATCAGTTCTCCACTAATTTGTATTACTCTTATTTTATCATTGGTTACTGTTAGCACCTGTTCGTTAATTGTGTGGGGTCGTATGTTAGAAATCGTTGAAAAGGACTGATTTGAAAGATACACTAAATCTATAATTCTCTTTAATTTACCAATATGCGATGGTGATAGTTCTGGGATAATGTATACACTGGCAATATCACCACATAAAACAAGTGCTCTTTCAATCAGAGGTAATATCAAAATTTTTTTAATGGGTTTGTTCTCTTGAGATATTTGTAATTGTGAAATCATCATATATTCTGATATATCTTCAAAATGATGGTAATGTAAAATCTGTCCTAAAGATGTGCCCACATATATGTTAGCTTGGTAGGATGCAATATATGTAATTACTTCTTTCTCCTTTTGCACAACAGAGGAAAGGTCCGTTAGTAAAGTTCGAAACTTAAATGAATACGGATGGTAATTGAGCCCATCAAGGAGTATAGAGTCATTTGACATGTTTCCTTGTAGTTGCAAAGAGTCTCTTGGTGTGCTAATCTATAAGTTGATTTGAAGATTTCAAGATATTCGAGGGACAATATGCAGAATTTAAAATTAACCCCAAATGTCGGTGTACGGATGTATACATACATTGCAACTAATAAACTAAATAACTAACCTTGATTCTCAAATAGCGATTCAGTCGAAGGAGGTAGGGTTGGCTGAAATGCTAGATTATCCCTATGAGCAATATATTCACTATCAGCAAAACCTAGCACAGTTTCAATTTCACTACTGTGTAAACCTTTTATTAAATTTATTTCAGTTGAACTGTAATTCACTCTGCATGTTCCCACTTCAAGGCCTGCGGACAAAGGAAACGATCTTTCAGGGACTACTTTGATTGAGACACATTCACTTTCATGAAAATTACCATCAACGGCCATAATGCCTACTGGAAGTAAGCCAGCTCTGTCTTTTCTGGTCAATGCTTCATAGCATAATTGATCTATATATAAAACCCCCTTAGTCTTTATACCATGCAATAACCAGAATCTCTTGTCTGATATGATTTTAGTAGCACGAGGCAACCCTAAGAATCTTGTGTGGAGAGGAATTTTATTTTCCTGGATTTCATTGGCTATATATTTCGTTTGTTCTTCGAAAGGAATATGGTCTTTATCCATGTTCTGTATATTCTTCACGATAGACAAAATCGAATTAGGTTGACTGGAAAGCGTTATTATGGTAGTAACACCAACATTAGTAGCTAATCCCGCCGCAATTAATTTTGTAGTCATTCCTCCGGTACCTACTTTGGATCCGGCAGATTCAGTATCTGTTTTTACAACTAAGTCATCAACCTTATCTACTACAAGTATAGGTTCAGCATGTGGGTTATTTCTTGGATTGTCCGTGTACAAACATTGCACGTCGGTCATTAAGAATAAATAATCTGCATGAACCATACCGGCAGTGATTGCCGAAAGAGTATCATTATCTCCAAATTTAATTTCTGCAACTGATAGAGTATCATTTTCGTTCACTATAGGAATAATTCCCATATCCAATAACTCACTTAAAGTATTGGTGGCATTCTTGTATTGTGTAAAGTCGCTTATATCATTTCTCGTAATTAGAACCTGTGCAATTGTTTGGTTCACTTGCCTGAAGAGGTCATCAAACAATCCAATTAAACGACATTGACCAATGGACGCCAATGCTTGAAACGCAGCCAATCTAGATGGTTTGTCAGTAATGGCAACTCTTTTCATTCCGAATGCAATTGCACCAGATGAGACTAAGACAATCTTATGTCCTTGGCGACGAAGTTTGACTATAGTTTCTACTATAAGCGACATATTTGCAATTCTCGGTTCTCTAGTAACCTCATCTACCAAAGATGAAGTGCCGAGTTTAATTACAATTGTATAGGCATTTGAAGGTGACATAGTTGGTACCTGGAGTTTCAAGCTAAATAAAATGCAAGCGAAGGAAGTATGAAGCAGCCTTATGAAATTTCAGACCCACATGATTTTTCTGATAATAAAAATAAAAATTAGTCATTATTTAAATGAGCATCACACGAATCCAGTACTTTCATGAGGGTCCTGGGCTCATTAGATATCGGAATTAATCGATAGTCAGATTCAAAATGGAATTGCATTTCGATAAACTCATACTATTTGGTGATTCAATAACTCAACATGGGTTTGACCAATCATCAGGGTTTGTGTTTGGATCTGCTTTACAGGAGGGTATGTAATCGTCCATAACTATCTAAAGATTGTATAGTAACATAAATAGCATACATGAGAAAATTTGACGTGTTGAACCGAGGATTCAGTGGTTATAACACAGACCATTGTAAGGTTATTTTACCAAAAATCTTAGAAATTGAAAATAAAGGAGAAGCGAAAGTAAAACTAATGACGATTTTCCTCGGCACCAACGATGCATTGAACACCATTCAACATGTGCCATTATCAAGATATAGAGACAACTTGGCATCAATGATACAGGAAGCACTCAGATATAACGTGAAACCCATAGTCATAGGACCTGCCTTACATGATCCTAAACTTCTTCCTCAATCTCATACTGGAAATGGTGACTCTGGAGACGTCACATCGTGTGCAAATAATAAGATGTACTCCGAAGCTGCCAGATCTGTTGCGGTTCAATACCGCGTGCCATTTTTGGATTTATGGACGGCTTTCCAGAGACATGGTAATTGGACGGAAGATCAGTTAATTGAACAAAGCGTGACAATTGACTCACTATTATCTGACGGAGTGCATTTTACTCCGACAGGATATAAAATCTTGTTCGAAGATATTATCTCTCTCATCCGAAAAGTGTATCCTGAATTGGCTCCGACTAACCTCAAGATGAAGTTGGCTATTTGGAATATGATTGACCCAGACAATATAGAGAAGACAGTATTTAGTAGTTGATAAGTTTATGATAGTGATTCTTGAAACAAAATGCCTCTCAGAAATTAGAATTAGAATGCTAGAGGAGCATTTCAATTGTACCGTCTCTCCTACTGATAAATACGCATAAATACACGATTCAAAAATAACCACGACAAAGTTCTATAACCACGTATATTTGTGCTAACCAGTAAATGGTCTTATGCATGCATGAATATAGCCAAGCCAAATGTTACAGACTACCAACTCAAATTATGTTATTCGTATATATTTCCTTTTTCAGTTGTGTTGAAAGCGGAGCCCTTTGTGCATAAAGGAGATACCCCAAATATTTTTCCGTCGAGTACTGGAAAGGATTTATCAGCTACGGATCCTATAAAACCATTTCATACAAGGATATGAGCCTTGAATTAATATTACATATATATAAGAATATCGTTAGATCACTTTAAGGAATTTGAATGAAATGCTGCTTTACTTGTAGACCACGTTAACTATATATTCGAGCTTGATGCACAACCATTTATTTACGAAGATAAAAATATTTATTGGACATAGTTATTCCGAAAGTATGCTAACGGAATAATCAATATATTCCCCAAATACCATCTTAACACTCAATCTTCTTGTCACTATTGTTTGTGATTAACATCCCCACATAAAATGGGGTATTTTTTGGTCGCAAAATTGTTCGTAAAATTACTCGCTCTAATAATTTTTTGCTTTATGTCTTAATGGAGCATCCCATTGTAGTTGTAAGTATAAATGATTGTAAAACATGAAGTATTTAAAGGAAAGAAATCGTCAAAATTTGAGGGTAGAAAATACTTATTTGTTATCTTATGAACTAATAGAAGAGATTTAATATTAAATGATTAAGGATTACATTTGGTGGAAAGATGCAAACATTTATCAGATTTGGCCCGCATCATATAAAGATTCAAATGGAGATGGTTTCGGTGACATTCCAGGTATTATCTCAACGTTAGATTATGTTAAGTCATTAGGAACAGATGTTATTTGGCTCTCGCCTATGTACGACTCACCACAGGATGACATGGGTTACGATATTTCTAACTATGAAAGTGTCTATCCAAAATACGGTACATTAGAAGATATGGATAAATTAATTGAAGGTAGTCATAAAATCGGCATAAAATTAATCTTAGATTTGGTCATTAACCACACCTCAAGCGAACATGACTGGTTTAAGGAATCAAGGTTATCAAAGACCAATCCGAAGAGAGACTGGTACATCTGGAAGCCACCTCGCTATGATGAAGCAGGTAAGAGATATCCACCAAATAACTGGATTTCTCATTTTTCCGGGTCCGCTTGGAAATATGACGAAACTACAGATGAATACTATTTGCATCTTTTTGCTGAATCCCAACCAGATTTAAACTGGGAAAATGAAGATGCAAGAAAAGCAATTTATAAATCTGCTTTATCATTCTGGTTTGAAAAAGGGATTGACGGTTTCAGAATAGATACAGCCGGTATGTATTCAAAAGTTCAATCATTCCCAGATGCTCCAATCGTCTTTCCTGATTCAGAATGGCAACCGTGTCATGCATATTTCCAAAATGGACCAAGAATTCATGAATTTCACAAAGAAATGTTTTCTACTGTTACTTCCAAGTATGATGTTATGACTGTCGGTGAAGTTGGACATTCTACTCGTGATGAATCTTTGAAATACGTAAGTACTAAAGAGAAAGAAATGAATATGATGTTCTTATTTGATGCGGTTGAAGTAGGATCAAACCCAGCTGATAGATTTAAGTATGAAGGGTACAACTTGACTGATTTCAAAGGGGCCGTCGAAAATCAAAGTTCTTTCATTGAAGGTACAGATGCTTGGTCTACTGTCTTTTATGAAAACCATGATCAACCTAGATCAATTACCAGGTTTGGAAATGATTCTAATAAATATAGAATTAAATCAGGCAAACTTTTAGCTTTGCTACAGTCAACCTTGAGTGGTACTTTATTTATTTATCAAGGTCAGGAAATTGGAATGATCAATTTACCAAGATCTTGGACTATTGATGAATACCTTGATATCAATACTATCAACTATTATAACGAGTTCAAAGAAAAACATGGAGACGATAAGGAAAAAATGGAAAAAATGATGGATCGTATCAACTTGTTAGCAAGGGATCATGCTAGATCCCCTGTCCAATGGGACGATACAGAAAATGCAGGATTCTCTACAGGTAAACCTTGGTCTAGGGTTAATGATAATTACAAGGAAATTAATGTTGCCTCACAAGTTAATGACCCAGAGTCATTATTTTCTTTCTGGAAACGAAGTCTAAAGATTAGAAAGGAATATAGGAATTTATTGATTTATGGTTCGTTTAAAATTCTTGACTATGAAAACCAAAAAGTCTTCACGTATATCAAGGAAGCTGGTGGAAAAAAGGCTTATGTTGTCTTAAATTTCGCCTCAGAAAGCGTAGATTTCGACAATTTAGATGGTGGTAAACTAGAATTATTGCATTCTAATGTAGAGGTCGAAAATGAGAAGACTTTAAGTCCTTACGAAGGTAGGGTTTATCTCATTGAATAATTTAATTTAATATGGCTTTGATTAATTAATATTTCGATTTAACGTACCAAAATTGTAAGGCTGTGGGAATCACAACGTACCAAACAACTGAAAATTAAACAAAGACTCGAATAATTATAGTCCGAATATTAAGTTTAAGTTCTATAGGTCTAAATACTTTGCATTTCACGAGAATAGAGCTGCTCCTGGCTGCTGTGGTTTATTCGTATACCCATCATTTAGGTCCTCAATTTTG
Organism: Debaryomyces coudertii; assembly: GCA_030564605.1. Lineage (NCBI taxonomy): Eukaryota > Fungi > Ascomycota > Pichiomycetes > Serinales > Debaryomycetaceae > Debaryomyces > Debaryomyces coudertii. Next base: position 780,771 of record JAKTYF010000001.1, read on the forward strand.
TCATTGAACCAAAAACCTATTAATACAACAGCGTATATTAATATTAAGATAACACCTTTGAAATAATTAGATTTTCCCTCAGCATAGACATAAGTGAATAAATAAATCGAGATTAAGGTAGCAATAATATCCCATCTTGGAAACACCAAAGAGAATATTTTATCAACGTTATCAAATTCTTTGTAAATTGAATATAATACTAAACTTGGAATCTGAATTAAGACAACTTGAAGTGCATATGCACTACCAATCTCCATTGATAAAGCAACATTCCCTCCAATTGCAAAAGAGATAGCATTTAAGAATTCCGTGGTGTTCGGTACAAGAGCAAACACAGTTAATCCTAAAAATTTGGGGTTGATTGGAAAATCGGATAAAACTGCATCCACATTATTAACTAATATTTCTGCAATTATAGCATACAATAAAGTTGCACCAAGCAAGATCATCGCCGATTTGTTTCTGGACCAATTAGCTGCATCATGACCACCACCACCACCACCAATTTCACTTTCAACATCCCTGGTATGCATAGAATGTTTAAAAGCTTCATTTTCGTTATACTTTTGTTTATTTGAATTCTCTGTTGTTAATTGTTTTTGAGATACTGATTGACGGAGCTGGGTATCCAATGAAGGCGACTGAATCGAAGGAGACACTTTAGGGATATTAATTTGTTTATATGGATCAGCACTACTGGTGTACGTAGCGGAAGCAGAAGGTGACAAGTTACTATGCTTTAATGATAGTTTTCCTGATTTAGGTTGCAATGATGGATCTAAGCTAACTGTACTAGGCGATCTAAGATAATCATCTTTTTTGTTAAGTACAGCTTGTTCGTGGGAATTAGTTGCCCAAATTAGTGAAGCATGAGTTCTTAAAGTAAAAAACAACCCACACACATAGGCAGAGAATAACGCTCCCGCAACTATCATTGAAAATGGTTTAATAATCGTGTAATATAAGGTGTCCAACGTAAATGATGGTTGAACAAAACGACATTTCGTACAGTCATCTGAATCATCCAAATTCAAAACATTCGTTTCACACTTCTTACACATTACATCATAGGAGCCATAAATTTGATAGAATAATGATGGTGCAAACATTGTGACCATCGCAAATAGTAACATAGTTGAAGAAACGCCTGCAGACCTAGGGTTATATCGTTGTGTTTTACGTTTGAGAGCCCCCCCACACATAGATAAACCTGGAAGTAATAATACACCACCCAAAATAGAACCAATCATTGAACCTTCTACCAACTTAGCTTTCGATTGATTTAATGCAACACAATACAAAAAAATTTCAACGATTGTTGAGAAAAACGCATTGATCACAGCACCAAGACCCATAGATGATTGTGCCGAAATGGATGCAACAGCTTGCCCAATAAAGTATGCTAAAGGAATAATCGAAAATAAACACGCACAAAATAAAAACGATGAATCGGTAAACCATGTATCCCATTCAAGCTTCTCCTTTAGAACGTAATAATCGAAGATGACAAATATAACGGCCACTAATAAATTATAGAAAAAAATATTTGTTCCATCGATGGTGTATTTGTAGTAGTGAAAACCACAACATTTATAAGTACATAGAATAATCAGTTGATGTTTCCGCTTATTTCTTGTATCAGCTTTAGCGATATTTGCGTAGTATTCCTTTTCTAATTCGAAATGCAATGCCAAAGGATGCCGTCTCAAATGATCACATAAAATGCTTGTGATTTTTGCTATTGGAATTGTAAAGACAAAGAACCAACAAATTATTCCGACTGTCCAAGTGATTGGTTGCAAAATGACATAAAAATATAGATAGAACATGAAGCGCCCAGAAGACCAGCTTCCTCTACCGAAAAATCTCTTCTTAATATCACCAAGCTCTAAATCTTGTACATCTTCTTCATCCGATTCAAATGGGTTGTCAAGCACATTGGTGTCTGAATCAGCCATGTCAATTGAGGAATAGACATCTCTGAGAGATCTACCTCTATGATCTTTAAGAAGAGGTACATCATCATTATTTGTGTTCGTGTATCTTCTAGGCGGTGCAAAGAATAATCTTCCTTCTTCTTGCTCTCTCCATTTTTGATATTCCGAAATAGTTCTTCCCTCTAATTGATCCTCATCCAAATAATTTTTATCTTTTGTCAATAGTACAAATTTACCGAATGGTGAAAGCCAATAATTTCCTAACGTGAGCAATAACTTTACATAGGATCTCAGCTGACGATTTATAGCAAAACCAGATAATATGAATACAATAAAAGCGCCCAAAACGCAAAAAGCATATAATACTAACCCGAATGTAATTGACCAAATGAAATTACACACATGGACTCCCCAAAAAATTCTGTACGTTGATTCATGAGAATCATAATCATGGATATCCTCTTCAGCCCGAGTTGCAACAGACCTTTTCTTTTTATATAATGATGGCTTCCAAATTTTAATACCGAACGGGTGTGTGGAATTAATAGCATCTTGCCTTTCCCTCAAATTTAATGACTCAATCGACGACCCAGATTTTATTGAGTGGTTATCGCTCTCGTTTATGTTGTTTTCTTCGTCCCCTTCGTCCAAAGCTTTATCGACCGGAAGCTCATCTTCATTGCTATTTTCAAGAAACTTAAGAAGTTTTAAATTTTCTTTCGCCGATATTATATTGTTTATAAGGTTAGATTCTATATTGGACGACTTATAGGAATGAATATTATCATCGTTAGTAGACTTTAATCTATCATCGTACTTCACTTGTTCTTCATCATTTCCATGGTCATAATGAGGTGTATAGCTTGTACCTGGACCTTGGTTGATTATGTTCCTTGAAGTCTTCAGATAGAGTGCTTTCAATGCATCATTATAACCCTCCAAATATTCCCTATCAAATTTCACCTTATTTTTGGTTCCATCAACGTTCCCTTTTTCACCTGGGTAATCATCAACAGAAAATACTAATTTTTGGCCAGTAGGTCCTCCTGGGTTCAATCTTCTTAGATGTTGCTTTGATTTTTTTCTTGATTTAGATGTCAATTTTGGGTTTAAACTTGGAGAGTTAGATATGCTACTGATACTATTATTTCTATTACCATCAAGTTGGTCACTGTTCATATCATTCTTCAACCGAGCTGATTGCTTACCAGTATTTTGACCTGGTTGAGTGTCTGACATATTTATGAAGTACAAATATTAATTACTGTATTACCAATTGATAAACGAAATTGATATTTTTATTTATGACTATATATATTTTTAGATCCCTGCCTCGGTGCGCACTATAATTAATTTCAGTCACCTAAACGATACCCCTTCCCCTTGAAAGCATTATTAGACTGACCGAACCACGAATACCCAGTAGATGTACCGGATTCTAAGTTATCGGTAGAGGTATTCTCATTCAAGTCTATATGGCTACTACTTCTGTTTGAGGCACTAGATGCAGTATTTGGGGGAGGATAAAATGCCGTAGTTCTCTTGGACGTGTTGGTTGGGTAATTTAATAAATTGTAGAACCAAATTGGTGCTTTAAGATAGCCCTTATCAAATATAGAATCATCTATAAAGTCAATATCTGGTGTAGTGTTCAATTGACCGGAAGTAGCAAAATTGTTATTCAACTGGCCTACTCTTCTACCATTAGTGTCCTTGTTTGAAGTTAGATATTTTGCGTAGGCACCAGGGAATAAATTGTAAAATGGCAATGTATCCGACTGGAAACATTGATACAAATATCCACTAAATATTCCAATGGCTGAATCCAAGAATGAGGAGTAACCGCTAATCAACAATTTGAAAAAAAGATTGAAAAGTGGCAAATAATATGCCTTGATTGGGACTAACCCGAGGAAGTTTATCAATGAGTTCTTCAGCGAGCGAGACCAAATGTATGTGACACATGAAAGTATCATTTGATGGTGAACAGGGAAATGGTTTATATCTATGATGGCACTGTAAAGTAACGATAGTAAAACAACGATAGTACCCGTAACTAAAGTGAACCAGAAGCAATCAGGAAAGTTACGATGGAACTTTCCTGTGTGCGATTCTAAGTGATTAGCAAAAGTATAGAAGAAATAGATATCCAATATCGCATGAAAAGGTTGATCTGTCAATAAGCCCTGTGGTAGTAAAAAACAAGTGAAAAACCTATAAGTCTGTACTAGTAACCCCACAATAGCACCTGAAATAGCCAATATATTCGAGTTGTTTATGGTCTTCGATGCATCATTAAAAGTATCTATGAAAAGTGGCAAGTAGCATATTAATTGGTGTGGTTGAATTATCTTTAACGAGTTAGCGAAGCACACAATTACCGTAGTTATGGTAAAGAACCTAGTAACAGGAGGAATATTTCTTATACTATCAGCAAGTGTTGTTGACTGATTATTCATTATAGTATTTAGATCGCTTTATCAATTATTCTTACCCAGTAACACCATTATTGACATATGAATCGTGAAGTTTTAACAAAAATGATATTCATAGTTACATTACACAAAACCAACAAACATTAACTAAAAACGAAGATTTCAAGCTCTAAAACCATTATATTTCGTCATCACCTTCCTAGGACCGTCTTATGGATAATAAAAGTATGGACATCAATTTTAAAATTACTCTATTATTTTCATGTTTAATGGCTACGTATATTTCAGTATAATCTCTATATTGAATGGAAATACTAAGAGGATACATTCTGTAATTTACACAGGCCTTCATTAAGATGAGAATATAAAGCTTGTGTATGTTCATGAAGAATGCAACAGAGAAGTATACATAATATAATATAAAAAGGATGAAATTGGTTAGGTTCTTAATGAACTTACCAAATGCTACGAATCAGCCAATAACAGTAGAATTGAAGAATGGCAATTCTATAAATGGACAAATATTGTCGTGTTCACCTCTGATGAACTTATCGATGAAGAATATCAAGTTAAGCCAAACCCACCAGGACCCTCAACTTTTACAGTTCATCAATATTAGGGGTAACCAAATAAGGCAAATACTTTTACCAGATGAGTTGAATGTTGATAGTGTATTGGCCAGGAGTGTTGTTAAGATAAAGGGAAATGGCTCTGGACCTGGTAGTAAGGAATTAGCAAGTGACAGCAATAAGGGCAGAAAAGGAGGTAGACCTACTAGGGGCGGGCGTGGTGGAACAAGAGGAGGTGGTTCGAGGGCGTTTTAGCAGTTATTATATTATTTAGTCTTATTAGCATTATGATATTTCATATACATCTATATATACAAGTAGAAAGTATTATATTCAAGAGTTTGGGCCTATAATAACGGCAATCTGTAACCACATTACCACCAATTTTTCTTATTTTGCTCTCTCTTTTGGATTTGTTTCTTATATTTGGGTCTAGTTGCCATGATAATTTCATCCATTTCAGAAATAGCTGTTTCTTTCTGTTTAATCTTTTCAGGTAAGTTTCTTTCCCATTTATGTTTCTTTTGGTTTAATACACCTCTCATCCAGTTCTTGTCATCATATTTCTCCTCGTAGAATTTCTTATGTGGAAGTGGTGGTAATAAGTCCTGAATACCAAACTTACGAGCCATTTTAAACAAGTCTGCAGATCTTCTTAACGAATACTTAGAACCTTGCCATCTGCCAGTTTCATTGTTTTTATTAGCCAAAAATGGATTCATTTGGGGGTCTTGAATAGTTGAAGGTTTTGATGAATATTCCGCAAATGGCCTTGGTGGGTATTTAATAAAAAAATTATGCAATTTTTGTGGAAGCTTACTAAAAGCTTCTTTTGATGTTAACGACATGAGTGAAATATGCTTGTCGAAGGTATTCTTCGCTATACAAACTGAACGTATAATACTTTGGATGGTTTTATTGATGATTCGACTAAAATTTTCAGAGAACGAATATATTACATACACTACCAAAAAAATTACACAGGCTTCACAAATTGCGAATATCAAACTCACTATTTATATAAACTATTCAGGACCACTAATAATACATTTAACACAATCGTTACCGCCTTTGACAAGATCGTAAGCGTTTACAGCATCATCAAATTTAAATCTATGAGTAATCAAGCTTTCAAAGTCGATAGCAGCATTTTCCTTACCATTTCTATAATTCTCATCCAAAATAGCTACACTAGTCTTGTAATCATTGAAATTATATCTAAATGAACCGAATAATGACAATTCTTTTGTCGCAAATTCAGTCATTGGGAAAGAGATTGGTTTGGCGCAATTACCAATTTGGATATGACGTCCACCAACTTTCAAAATGTCAATAGCACTCTTGATGCATGGCTCAGCACCACTACATTCCATCACAACAGTTGGTTCGGTGTTGTCAAAAGCAGCAATCAAATCTTTGCTGTTACCAGTCTTGGAATTGAACGTATGGGTAGCAGCACCGATTTTCTTGGCCATTTCCAACTTTGAATCAAAAATGTCGACCACCATTACCTTAGTTGCTCCAAATTTAGTTGCAACAGCTGCAGCTAATAAACCAACAGGACCAGCTCCAAATACAACAACAGAATCACCAAACTTAACAGAACCTAACTTTCCTGCATGGACTCCAACGGTTAATGGTTCAACTAAAGCTCCTAATTCCAAAGAAACGTGTTCTGGCAATTTGACTAAGAAATCCTCAGGACTCTTGTAGTATTTACACAACGTACCTGGAGGATTGATACCACCATCTTCTGAGTTAGGCGTAGCAGCAAAAATCATATGAGGACACAAATTGTAATGACCACCTTTGTATTCGTCACTGAATCTGGAAGGCACACCTGGCTCGATGGCAACCTTGTCCCCTATTTTTAAGGACGTAACATCTTTTCCCACTGCTGATACAATACCTGAAGATTCATGTCCTAAGACCATTGGTGACTTCAAGACGAATTTACCAATTGCTCCGTGCGTGTAGTAATGAATATCTGAACCACAGATACCAGTTTTTTTAACTTCTACAATGACATCACGAGAATCCGTGATTTCTGGAGCATCGTACGATTCGAATGTGATATCGTTAATTTTATTCAAGACAAGGGACGGGTTTGGTGTCATTTCTTCACTTGATAATATTTTATTTAAAAAAATTAAATATTACTACGGTCTGTTTTTGAATAGAGGTTTTTTTATGTTGTGTAATTTAAATTTCCCCGTAATATTTCACCAGTAATTATTCCGATGAATTTAGCAGGCACCGAATGTATATAGAACTACAAGCACCTCCACGGTTTATATTACCCAAATTAAATATCCAATGCTTTACTATAGTATACATTTGATAGATGTAATAATTATCTTATAAATGTGTATTTAATTTTAATAGTTTCTTAAAATTTTGATTTGTTGATACTGAAAACTCTAAAGTCATGACTAAACACCATTAATAGTGGTATATAAATATGTTTAACGAATTAGTACAAGGGATACCTGGCTTAACGAATCTATTTGGCAACTCCTTGTAAAGCTTCTAAAACTTCTAATTCGATATTGGCTTCAGCAACGACAACTTCATCGGAAGAACTGGCTCTTTTTTGCGCATCAGCAATTAACGATTTAACAGCTTGCGCATCGAATTGTTCTGGTTTGAATGCTTCGATAGCACTGATAGTTAGTTTGTTACCTGGTTGGACAGTAGCAATACCGCCGCTTACGAAGTATTGTTCAGTTTCACCACCCTTGGAGATAATTTCTAATAAACCTGGTCTTAATTGTTCGACAATTGGAATATGGTTAGCTAAGATACCTAAGTCACCATTAATTGATGGCAAGTTGACTTGTTCAACTTCACTTTCTGAGTATAAAGTTTGGTGTGGTAAAGCTAATGATAACTTTAATGCGTCAGACGTCGCAGCTTCAGTGGCATAATTTCTTCTGACAACGCTGGCTGATTGTCTAGCGACTTGGCGTAAAGTTTGTCTAAACATTATGTGACTTAGTATTATATTCTATTAATCAGTATTGAAAACACTAATTGTATAGCTTATTTATGTCCCTTTTAACATTGAGCGTATTCCGATTTGAAAAATTATTGTATACTGCGAAATTACGCATTTTGATTGGAGGTTGTGTAGACTTCTTAATTAGGAAATAAATGTAATTATGCGCCATATATAGAAACTACCAAATTACTATACACTTTCATTATGGTCATAGCAAGTTAATCAGCTCCGAATTGGTTCAAAAAATTATCGACGTCAAATTCTTCACCTTGTAAATTATTTGTAGCATTACCGCTCGGATTACTGCCATCAAAACCTTGGTCCAACATATTCATGTCCAAGCCGTTTAATAACAGCGCGTCGTTATCGAGCAAGTTGTTCATATCTAGGTCCAAATCGTTATTATTGTTGGATTCATTGTTTTGGGTATTATCATCAAAGTTTATAGAGTCCTTGTCGTCACGCGTGCCGTTGTAGCTGATGGTTGAAAGAATATCCGACGGATTCGGTATATCGATACCCTTTTCGTTTGTAGTAGGCAAGTCATTCAAGTTGAATTCAAAGCTAGGTGACATGAAGTTGTCAAAATTATCGTTGAAGCTGTTGTTAGTCGCGTCCTTCTTTTCGTTTGCTTTGCGATTGTCTTTCTCTTTCTGTTCCTGTTCTTTTTGCTTCCTAAGCTTCTCTTGCCTAGCCTGTTCTTCTTCCTTCTCTTTCTTGATTTTCGCAGCCTCTTCTTCCTCCTCCTCCTCCTTCTTCCGTCTTTTCTCTTCCTCTTTTTCTAGTCGTCTTCTCTCATCGTCCTCTTTTATTCGCCTTTGTCTCTCCTCTTCTTCCTTGAGCTTCAATTCTTCTTGTTTCTGTCTGTTCTGTAACATTTGCTCAACGCACCATTTCGTGTCGTTGAACTTGCATATAGTATCATCTAAGATATCTTCAAACTTCGCTACGCTGCCGGTTAATTGTGATGTTATAACTGGTGTTATAAGTTGATTATTTGTTCCGGTAACTATATTACTTTGTTTCTTTCTGCTGTGTATTATTTCAAATATGTATCCTGATGATTTCAATATATCGTTTAATGAATTATTTAGCTTTTCCTCTAAATTCATAATTGTTTACGATGCTTAATAGTGGTATCTACTAGTCAGTCTTCCTGCTGTTAGTATTGGTTCAAGCGACATCATATGATGAGACTCAGATTATCAGGTTAGAAAAATATGCCACAAAAACGCGCCGAGTATTTAGAACTTAAACCCGCGTATATTAACGGGGACATAAATATGAAAAGTTTTGAAATAAACCTTAAAATAATCGATTTCGTATACAACAAACACAACTTTATCCTTAACACCCTTGATAGGTACGGATAGATGTATTCCGATCAATTATTATCCAAACAGGGACCATTGGCCCATGTTTGGTTGGCAGCTAACTATGATAAGAAGTTATCTAAACAACAATTGCTAAATGCCAATATTATCAAGTCATCACGCATAGTATCAACACATCCCATTAGTAACCAAATCTCACATGCTTCCCATACTACGGCAGATGGTAATGGGAATACTATTACACTTCGGTTGTCAGGACAGTTATTATTGGGTATTGTACGGATTTATTCCAGAAAGACTAAGTACTTGTTGGACGATGTTAATGACATCCTATATAAATTAAAGAACTCGTTTAAATATGCGAATGGAGGAGTCTTGTTGGGATCTGATATTGCTAATAACCTGATCAACTTGGCACCTCAACAGACAATTGTGTCTAATGTTGCATCTATCACGTTAACAGATCAAGTCGCTGATTTTGACTTGTTATATCAAGATGACTTGAAATTTGATGATAACATGGCGGCCACTAATGCAAACACCCTTTTCAGTCAAGTCGCCAATATTCATTCATTAAGTGACAGCAGTTTTAGTTATGACCAATCCATCGAAATGCCTAGGTTTAATGATAGCACTATGAATCATTCGAATAACGATGACGATTTGGAATTAGATTTCGATCTCGGTGATAATGATAACAATAATGCATTTGACCAATCAATCGAAGTAGGAAGAAACGTATCACAATTACAAGACAACAGTCCAGACGTCTCTATATTATCAGACTTGAATAAGGACAATTCTACAAACCAGGGTGACGGTACAGACTTTGATTTTGATTTTGATTTTGATAATCCTTTAGAAACAATTGAAGAGAATAGAGATGCATCAGGCGAAAATAATGCGAATACAGCAGTTAATGAAACTTCAGAGAATAATGAACCAATTACTCCACCATCTACGTCTCGACCAAGAATGAAGTTGGTTGGTATAACCGAAGAAGGACAATTGAAAACCACGAAACGTAAGTTAAAGGTTGACTCCCCAGAAGAATTGGATGGTGGTATTTCAATTCAGAGCTTAAGAAATAACCAACAAATGCAATTGAATCATGGTGTACCCATTGATTTTGAGATCCTGAAATTATCAGAAACTGAGAAGTTACATTTAATACATGAACTAAGCAACCCTGTCAATTCTACAAATAAAAGAAGAAAATTATGGAATATTGATGATCAGCTACAACAAAGATGTTTCGAATTATCTGAGCAAGAACAACAAAATGAACAGAACAAGCAGCCTCTGACAGGTAATGAAGACTTTGGTGGCTTTGATGATAATTTAGATTTTGATATATCTCTACCGGCGTTAGAGTCCGAAGCTGATATTACAGGTAATAGTTTGGTTTCTGCACATAATGAAGAAGAAAGAGAAGAAGAATTTTCTAACGAAGTTGTGACGAAGTCTACCATTCAAATTGCAGAGCAGCTTAGAGAAACATTTTCAAAGAACGAAGTGGATGTAATAAATTTAACAGAAATGATAAACAACGACCTATTGATTAATGATAGAGAAGAGAATAAGTTCCCATTAGGAATAGTAAATAAATCTTATGATGATATCAAAATTAACAAAAGAAGAGAAGCAACAAAATGTTTCTTTGAGTTATTAATCCTCGCAACAAATGACTGTGTTTCAATTGAAAAAGAACATTCTTCGAATACAAACGAAATTGGTGGTAATATTAATATTAAGTCTAGGGATAGAATCTTTAACCAATTCTTATAATTCAATTAGGAATGCCAATTATTCAATATATGTACATTATTAATAAACTTTAGCGATCTACGTAATTTAGTTCCTTTGTAAAAACCCTATCAAACCATCATCGATATCTTTATTTGTTCTATAATCAATAACTTCTTTCAAAATAAGATTGTCAATAGACCAGATCGATATTGTACCATCATTAAAGCCGATAATTATACTGTTGCCATTAATATCAAATCTAGCGATCGTCGCATATAATTTGGAGTTGAATGTATCGGGTTTCGTTTTAGTTTCTGAATTAAGTGAAATCGAATACATAGGATTCATTAACTTGCGACCAACGTCCCAGAATTCAATTATAGGGTGTAAATCTTGGTTCGTGCTTTGATTGAATATTCCTACTGTTAAAAACTGCAAAGGGTGATTAGGACGAACTTTCATATCTAAAATTAAATAATTAACAGGTATTTGAACCAATGGAGTTTTGTGAGACGATTTCCATATTTTTATAGTCCAATCTAGGTTAGATGTCGCAATCACCGTTTCTTTACCTTCTATTAGCAATTCTAATATTGAAGTAATACTAGACGAATGAAATATATTTTCTTCCTCTTCATATTCCTCTTCATGTATGAACTCAACGTTTCCATTATTAGCATTGTTTGATAACCAAAATAGTTTACCATCTCCGCTTCCTATTATGAGTTTATTTAAGAACTTGTAAGAAGGTTGAGAGGAGAGGTCATTTTTCGTTGACCTCGCTAGAGCGCTTTCTCCCGCTAGCATTAATACTTTCGAAATAGATAATATTTCCTGTGATCTTATGTATTCCGTAGAGCCACAACTTGGTCTACTAAGTCTCAATGAGCTAACTTTAGGCCACGCTAATAAATTGGAAGACCAAAGATTAATAACACCGTCTAAAGAAGTAGATATGATACATTCATTATTCTCTGAAGTTATTTGATTGATGGATGATATTTCATTAGTATGATGAATGAACTTAGCTGTCTGTTTGTCTTTATTTATTATTGATGATGCAATATTTGATAAAACAGGTGTCATTAACAGAGGTAAATGAGCAACGCGATTTCTTCGATTGTCCAGTAAATTCCAAATGACAACCTTACCGTCTGATAGGCCTCCAATTACTTTATATGGCTTTGTTCTATCGAATTTTATTTCACTTATTTGGGAAGTACAATGCAAAAAATATTCTGGAAATGCTTTTGAACTTTTCATGTTATAGATAATTGCTAATCCAGGAGATTGGGTAATATTAGTAGTCTTCTGTTTATTAGAAATGTGGTTATCAATGTTTATTTTCTGGAAAGAATATGACGCAACCATTAATTCGGAGTGATGAGGAGATATATCAATGCATTTCACTGATCGTCCTTCGACTGCCATTACCTCAAGCGATATCTTGAAAGGGTCACTTCGAATGGTTGATTCATCGATAGTTGTACCAGTTTTATTTTCTAACTTAGAACTTTCCGAGAAGTTCTTGAAAATATTAAAGTCAGTTGTTTCTTGCACAAGAACCTTGTTTAGAAACTTGAATGATTCTTTCACCAGAGCATTTAGTTTTGTTTCATCCACCACATGTGAAAACCCATTCATGACTGACATTTCAGGTTTTTCTTGTTCAATATCGTTCGCATATGTCGCAGAATGGGACCTTTCTGAGTTAAATAGTTCATTTGTTGTTTGAATAGCTTTATCGTAAGTGATTTTATTCTTCTCATCTGCATACATTCTACTGGTGTCATTTGGCATGTCGTTACTTATAGAGCTAATCTCATCGTCAAGTTTAACAAAATCTACTTGAATAGCGACACTGACTTGTTCAATGCTTGGTTGATCGTGGGAATTTTGTAGCTGATCTATTAGTTCGTTCACAGTCTTTTCATCTTTATTCAAATTATTTAACCTCCTTTGTTTTAATTCCTGTAATCTCTGTCTCTTCTGTTCTAATAAGGATTGTCTATCCATCTTTTGGACAGTGTAATTAGTTCTGTTCGGATTAGTTGTTGTTTTTTTATAGATCGCTAAAACCATATCAACGCGTTCTCAAACAAACTTCTCAAGATTTTGTTGAATTTTCTAGATAGCCAGATTGGTATTATAGTCATAATTTAAATAACATGAATAAAGATTTGGATATTAATGACATTCTTCAGGAGTTTGAAGAGTCTAATGTACAAAATTGGACAAATTTGACATCTTTCAAGCATAGTACAGAAAATATATATGATCAATTAGTGGTGGCTATGTTGAATGAACGAATGTCTCCTGATTTGTTACCCTACAAGCATGATTTATTGAAAGAAGTACTAACACAGTTATCAAATCAGCAACAATATTTGTTAGATTCTCATGAATATGGAGACTCGAACGTAGAGTCCGGTGTTGTCACGGGAGACTTTAAATTGCAGTTAATGATAATTGAAACAGATATAGAAAGATTAAATTACTTAGTAAGACTTTATCTTCGAACAAGACTAGCAAAGATTGACCGATTTACAATACATTATATTAATGAAACATCAAGCGATGACTCTACAAATGATAGGACCTTTCTATCTCCAGAAGAAACCGAATATATGCATAAACATTTCATGATATTGACTCAATTGTACAATAATTGTTTTTTGAGAAAAGTGCCCCATTTTTTAACATTACTAGATGATACTAGCGGTGGACAATCGATGATATCGATACCCGATATTAACCAACCCGTATTTATTAAAGTCGTTACCAAATTACCAATAATAATTAACCTAGATGACGATGAAGATTTAGAATTAGTAGAGAATGGAATTTACGTTGTCAAATATAGTTTGATCAAGAAATATATCGAAATAGGCGATATAATACTAATATAAATAATAATTAATTTTATATGTTTAAGCTAAACAACTAATTCGTCACATCCACCAGGACATTCAATATTTTCTTGACCTACGAACCATTCTCGTAAGCAGCCAAAATGACCCCTATGTCCACAACTTAAGCTTGTAACTATATTTAGTCCTTTACAAGGCTCGTTACAATATATACAATTCAGTTGTTTAGCAGAGCATTCGTCACAATACCAGTAACCAAAATCTTCTTCCTTGTGTACTTTTCTCTTTGACTTTTCATTCACTAATAATTTTTGACACCAACAACAATAGAATCTTAGATTTACTTCGGTACTTGAAAGATTTGATAATTCAGGTAACAATTCTTTAGGCGCCATATTAACAACATACATCGCATTGGAAAAGAGTTGCTTCCGGCGGAGTATTTCTACGTACAAAGACAACCAATCCAAACCTTGTTCTTTCAGGATAACTTTAGTTTTATCTTGAGCATTCAAGTAATCGTAAAATAGAGTTGTTAATGTTGAACATTGTAATACATCCCCTTGTTGTGAAGCGAATTCTAAGGTTTCACGTAACAAATTTTCTGTCCTCCAAGGTATGCATAAGCTGTTAGGTGGCTGACAATTATCTCCATTCATTGCTTTTGTTAACTCTGACTTTCCCATACTAATTGATGCTTTAGCTATTTCCTCTATTGAATTCTGATCTTCAGTCTGCTCCTGTACATCTTTTAATTCTGTACCGGATTGTTCGTCTTTTGTGGATTTTTGAGCCACCGGGGATTGTTTGGTGTAGGAAGTTTTATTTTGAAATCCATGAATTGGTGAAATGTACGAGTTTCTTCTTGATGATCCTGGAGTTGTTGAATGGTAATAGGGCCTGGGTGATGAATAAGTAGGACTATAGGAATGATGTTGGTCAAAATAATTTGGACTATTAATTCGTGGTTGGTATGAAGATATACCACAAGATGATAACGAACTATTGGCCACTAGTTGTGTTCTAGTGTTCATTAAATTTGAGTTTTCATCGTCCAAATCCCACGTATTAGTATACTTATAGTTAAAAGAATTTCTAGAATTTCTCCTTACATTTTCAGGATCGAAAGACTGCCTTCGCTGACGATTGATAATTTCTCCTTGTTTATTAGTATTCTGTAGTGCATTAATCAGTCCGGGGGGAGTTTCCTTTGTCGAAACTCTCTCATGCTTATTTAGCTGTCCAATCTTAAAAGGAGATGATACTAAATTTTCGTTATTATAGGTGAAATCGCTATCCCTTTCTGTATCAATTACCGGCATTGATGCGTATTTCTTTAATTCGGAATTTTTCTCATTAATCTTAGGGTGATCTTTGTTTAAATCAGAACCTGTTTTTTTATTTATCTCATCATCTGTTTTCATGTTATCTTCATTGTCGTTGTTTTCGATGATACTGGTATCACTTAGTGAAAGGCTGTTTGCTCTTGACATCATCGGACTGTTGCTTTTGGTCACATTGTATGCATTATCGTGTTTCAATATATCCTTTAAATTACCTGGTACTTTAATTTCTGTGGAAGATGCATTTCTCGAAATATTGTTATTCACCTTCTGACCTGTAATATTATACATCTCTGGAGCGATATTACTTCGCACATCTTTGTCTGAATAGACCCCTCCGTAATTTGAAGTCAGAGTCGAGTTTGAATTGTAAGAACCCACAAAGTTATCTAATTCGGAGAGAATTGATCTGTTATCATTGTCTTCGTTCAATTGTGTTCTGCTATAAGAATTCTTGCCATCGTCGTCAAATGTATCTATTGTATCAAATGTATCATAAGGAATACTAGTCTCCGATTTCTCAATATGCGACGGCAATTTTTCCTCGTAATTAACAAGATAAGACTCATCTTCTCCCAAACTCGCTGCCAACACTCGCCATGTTTGACAATCTCTAAACTTATTTACACTTGCAGCAACGTTTGCATTGAATAAACAAATATCAATTAAGCTAAATCCATCACTTAATGAGATTAAATAATTATTCGACAATGTCTCAAATGCCTGTTCATTGTTTTGAGGCAAAGGAAGGGATAGTGGAATGATATAAGGTGAAGGATAATTAACTGAAATAATTTTCTTTGACCCAATTGGTGGTGTCTGTGATGGTAATATTGATGAACTTAATGATACATTAGATCCCTGTGTTGAGTGAGAATGATTTCGATTTAAGACGGGCCTTAAATAATTTCCAGTAGTCGTAACATTACCATTACCAGTCATATTATTTCCGTATTCCATTAAGGCTTCTATTCCGATAGAACTTCGATTCTGATGTACAGACGATAAGGGTTTATAAGGTTGTAACATTTGGTTATGTGCAGTTCTTTGTGGCAAAGGCTTTGTTAGCTGGTCAAACGGTGGTGATGATGAGTTTGATATTGATGGATTCTGATATGATAATGGTGTATTAGATGAATTTGATGCAATTGGAATCGACCCAACGTTAAGTTTTGGATGATGATTATAAATGGAAGAATTGTCCAAAGAATTGGACGAATTGCGATATTTCAAGGAGCGATCGTCTGTTTGGTGATCTTCCGTATAGCCATTCGATCCAAGTCCACATCCATCCTGTACCAACCCCAATTCCATCTCATAGTCTTCACTCTCAGATCTAAAAAAATCATTTTCCAACTGAGGTATGCTTTCAAATTCATCCTTATCTTGGTTCACAAAACACAAGTCACCAATTTCATTATTCCAGGACACTGAGACATTAGCTAAGTTGTCTAATGGCTTCATAATATTAGCATCAGAATTAGTCACATCTAATTCATGGGAAGTAAATTGATTAGATTTTGTAATAGTCCATAATCTTCTGGAATTTGATATGTTTTGTGCCCACATAAAGTTTTGAAAAGGCTTATTAGAGTTACTGGAAATGACTTCTTTCGGAATATACTTCCTTTTCAAATTGTAAATCGAAATTGTCGGGTCTTCGTTAAGAAACAGACATGCAAAATCATAATTATATAACGGATTATTGTTAACCCCCGATTGCATTGCTGACATTGTTTCTCTCTCATTGGATGTAGTTTTATCATCATATTTTCTTGATTCAGATAATTGTTGATATTGAGCCGATGAAGTATCTGTTGTGGTCAAGAACTTATCTGGATAAGCTGACCATCTTATTTTCATTACTGGTCCATAAGTGTTAATCATATGGTCCGGTGTCATTTTGTTTTGATGAGTAGGAGAATCTCCATAATTCCAAATGCAGATCTTTTGATCTCTTCCACCGGTTATAACATATTCCTTCTCTGGGTGTATATTCAATGATAATGCAGGACCTGTGTGAAAATTCCACTTACGCTCAGGTATACTAATATTATGTTGATATCCCCCATTTGGTGATCTTAAATCATATTTACATAATGCGCCTGAATCGTGAACAGATAATATTGTAATTTTATTCCTTACTGTAGAATGAGGGGAATATTGACAAGATCTAACAGGATCAGAGTGTGCATTTGATGAAATTGTAAGTGTAGGTTTATTAGAGGCGGATCTCAAATCCCACAATTTTATGGTACCGTCTTGGGATCCTGATAGCAATTGATATGGCAAGGAATTATTCATACTAGGCGATTGATTAATGAAATCCAATGAATTAACACACCTTTTATGATCTGAATATTTCCGAATTAATTTACACTTCCCATTATTTTGAACCTTGTATACGGAAATTAGACCTGTTGCTAGTTCGCATGCAATTGTATCGTTTTGCGATTCAATAGTATTTACGCTTGTTAGTTTGCTACTTGATGAAGTTCTCGACGATGAGTAGATCGATTTACTCAGATCCAAAATATCGACTTCGTGGATAATTTTTGTCTGGTCGTTATTCATCGCCAATAATTTCAAGTAATTCTTTCCACCTATTATTAAATGATGTAACGGGTCTTCTTCATAATTCTTAACTAGGCCATTCAATGAGTGATTGAACTGGGATATACATGACACCTCTTTTTCACAATTGTACACTAATTTACTCTTAGAAGGTGGTGAATTTCTAATTTTATTGTGCTGCTTGGGGATCATTGAAGGTGTTGGTGACGCGGAAAAATTACCCTCAAGAGATTGAGTTTGATTTAACGCCCCATATATATTAAATGCAAACCTTGACAAACTCAGTTGATTACTACTAAGGTCGTTGGGATTGGGCATGATGAGCCTTAATCCGTACTAAAACTGATTAGCAGGAAGAACAACGCTTTTTGATAATGTATATCAATTAGTGTTATCACCAACTCTCGCTAAAATGTCACGTTTTGATATTTTGAAAATTTCCTGTAACTATAATTACTGTTTAATCTGCACTACGATAGTGAAAGTAGTTATATTGGCTAAAGGCATGTCATATATGGCACAAGTCGTACTATCAATAGGTGCTGCGTTATTCGTAGGGTTATATTCTTATCAATCGAGTCTAATTTATCCAGCTTCGTTGAATGATGGTCATGGATACTGTGCAACTCCAGATGAATACGGAATGCCAGATTATAAATTAGTGAATTTAAAAACAGAAGATGGGGAATATTTGCAGTGCTATCTGTTAAAACAAAATATCAATGCATCCACATACACCAACAAAACCATTTTAATACTTTCACCAAATGCAGGTAACATAGGACATGCATTACCAATTGTTTCAATGTTTTATTCAAATTTCGGATATAATGTATTCATATATTCTTACCGTGGATATGGTAA
This sequence comes from Debaryomyces coudertii, assembly GCA_030564605.1. NCBI lineage: Eukaryota > Fungi > Ascomycota > Pichiomycetes > Serinales > Debaryomycetaceae > Debaryomyces > Debaryomyces coudertii. The sequence goes on from JAKTYF010000001.1 coordinate 799,447, forward strand.
GTCTACGGGTAAGCCATCGGAAAAAGGGCTCAAGATAGATGCTCAAAGAATCATGCAATACTTGACAACTGAAGATGAACAATATCAACAATCATCAATAATCTTATATGGAAGATCCCTTGGAGGTGCAGTTGCAATTTATATTGCTGCTATAATGGCACCGTCTGTCAAAGGTATAATATTGGAGAATACATTTCTATCGATAAGAAAAACCGTCCCTCATATCTTTCCTATGCTTAAGTATCTCGCTGTATTTATTCATCAGATTTGGGATCTGGAAAAATCAGTGGGCACAATTCCTTCGAATATCCCTCTCTTATTACTTAGTGCAAGAAAAGATGAAATAGTACCACCAGAACATATGGATAAGATATACTCATTATCCAAAAGTGAAGACAAAATAATGTACAAATTTGAAAATTCGCTGCATAATGATACAGTTATCCAACAGGGATATTGGGAAAAAATTCAAGATTTTGTAGATAATAAGGTTAGTCCTGTTTAGCATTAGATAATTCCGTTCTGTTTTCGTCAATAGGTAGCGTGAAATTTATATGTATACAGATAGAATAACAATGATAAAAATATAAAGCTAAATACTTCGTAGTAAAATTATAGCACGACATATCATTTTTGACAAAACTTAATCGAGATCACGTAAATAAATAATGATCTCATAGCTTTTCCCGTTGTTGAATATGTTATCCAGTATATAATTAACATTTCAAATTTATAATGAAATTAAAGGTTCAGCACCCTTTTTACCGGAATCTTCGTGGGACATAAAATCAAGTTTTTGTTCTTCGGATAATTTTAAAATCTTCTTCAATCTCTCACCTACAGTTCTCAATTTAGTTTCATCACAGTCCTTTGTCCAAAGACCGATTCTAATGACTTGCTTTCTAATGTTTAAAACAATACCATTAACTTCATCTTCATCATCCTCGATAGTTTCACCAATGACAGATAATAAGCCACGTAACCATAAGTCGTTGATGATAGAACCTACATCACGTCTATTGTTGAAGGCAAATTGCCATTTACCACCTTTGGAGTTTTGCTCATCTTCCCATTCTGGCTTAATTCCTTCTTTAAATAAATGATAGTCTGATTTCATTGGTAACTGGTTTGCTTGTGGAATTGAATTGTAGATACCCCAAAATTCTTCGACAGAAGAGAATGTGATGACTGGTTTTAATAAATCATGCCAATTTTCCGATTTATTAACTTGTGGCTTGGTGTACCATAAAGTCCACTTGCTATTTAATGGATGTTTGGCAGTAAATTCTTCCTTATTTGACAACACAGTATCCTTGTTTTCTAAAGACAATTCTTCGGTATGTTTAGATAATTCTTCTGACATCTTAGCTATTTGGACAATTTGTTAGTAAAAACTTTCAATTTAGATCTTATTCGAGAAAAATTTTAATATAGCCCTTACGCCCGCACTTGTCACAAAATGATTTTCTCTTTCGGATTATATCCCGGTTCACTACGTACTTTGTGTTTACTTGATGTTTTACTTATAGGAGTAAATGTCAACTAGGCGTTTAATGTAAAATGACTTTTCGATGAAGTCCACAAAGTTGACGATGTGTTCAGCGAAAACGAAAAAAAAATTTGCGAGTAAATTTCAGTACATATTGAGTATAAATTACAGGCATATGTGTATATTACAAACTATGATTCTATTTTATTCAAGAATGTAAAACTCTAGCTATAGAACAGATTCTCAGGGTATCTATTGGACACTTGTATAAAATAGTCATTGATTACAAAAAGCGTTTAGTTTCTTGTATATTTCTATTGTTTATTCTTTCAAGTTATATTGCTCATTATCACTCAATAGTCAATTTATCGTATACCAGATACGTATCCAACGGTCTTTGATTAATTAAGCATTGAGCAGTCAAATATATATAGGAAAGTCGTCGCAAACATCTAAATAGTCTCAAATCAATGCTCCTAAAAGCAAAAACGAGACACCAGCAATCCCTGAATATATGTTCTCCGGCTTAAAAATGCCGATCGCTGCATTAGATTGTCCCACAGTTGTATGTGTGTAACTTCTTACGCCTCCGACACTCCCACTAATAGAACCAATTCCCATTTGGCCCGATTTGATATCGCCTTGGTCTGCTGAAGTATACGTTGACATAAATGACTGTTTATATGGTGTTTGAATAGCGGTTGTTACACCATTAATTGTAGTGGTAATATAAATAGGTGTAGATTGTTTTTTTGTAGTTTTATCTGCTGCTACTATTAATGTCAACATGGATATGAAACCAAAAAGGTATTTGAAAAACCTCATTATATTGCAAGTATACTTTCAATTTATTTCAGGATCGCAAAAATATGAAGTGTTCTTAATACACGTCAAGTTTAATTTATTTGGGAGGTTCTTGAACACTAGAGCAAGAAAACATATTGAATTACTATTTAAACCGTGTTTTTTGATGACTTTCATAATTCTGAACAATCTTTTTTCACGTGATTACATAGCCACGCATAGTTCTTGATTTTCACATCCAACTTTTAATTCTATATAACAACTTCAGTATCGGAGATTTTAATAAAAAAATTACAGATTTATTCATATACAAATTCAACTGATAAAAAAGAAGTTTTAACATCTGATTTTCTCTTTCTTTTTTCGGTCTTCGTTATTTCTACCCTATCTGTATTCATACAAAAAAATTGAATATGCTGTGACACTGAAACATTCCACTATCAATATGAAGTCTTCTCACTTGAGAAAACTAATATGTCACTATACGCAGATTTAAGTCAATATGCTCTTAAATTTATATAAACTAATGTAAAGCATACATGTATTCTTTCATAAGTCAAGAAATTATCACGAAACCACGGGCTAAAAACAAATTTTCCTGTAGTTGATAAAATATGTACGTCATTGGTTTTGCTAAAACGGTGTTGTAGTTCTAACTTGCCAACTACAAATGACCCATCAAGCTTAGGTACCAGTTGTAATTGGGTTTCCATGGTTGCTTATATAAGCCACAAGATGATGATGCGGCTCAAAATTTTCTTTTAAAAAAAAAAGTTGACTTTAATGTAAGATTAATAAAGTTGATTTGGATTAGAACAATAATAGAGTATAGTAATAGGTCAAATGGGAAAGAAAAGCCTTGTCGAGAAAATTGCAGAGATGAGCAAACCGTCAACAGAGTTTGATATTGAAGATAATGATTTACGAAATGATGTGTTCGATCATGACGATGATGACCACCTGAATTCAGAACTGTCGGACGATGAAACGTTGAAGAAGCAACACTATGTGGACGTCGAGAAGTCGAGCATTAGAAATGCAAATGAAAAATTGAATTTAGGTAAAAAATACAGTGGAAATATTTCTAGCAGAAATGATTTATACGAACCTGATGATGCTGAAAGTGTCGATGACCAAGAAGATTCTGGAGAAGATAGAGATTCAGGTGTGTCTCTTAGTATAAACTCTGAAAGTGAAGAGGAAGAAAATGAATTCAACAACAATGAGGAAAAATTCACTGATGAAGAAACTGACGAAGAAACCAAGGAAGAAGATGCAAGTTTGACTCACAAAAGGTTGAAGTTGAAAGAACTAATGTCCAATGAGCGCAAGCATATAGTTAGTAGATTATCTCAATCTGCGTCTAATGATGCTGTTAAGGGTTTTGCAATCTTACAGCAACACAAAATGTTTGATTCTATTATTGACAGTCGTATGAAGGTACAGAAATCACTCACAAATTCTAATATGTTGCCTATAGAAAAGAAGATACTAAAGGAACACTTCACTACAGAGAAGACAGATAAATACTTAAATCAAGTACAAGATAAATGCTTCGATTTATTGGACAGCATTCTCGCATTAAGATCAGGTCTTTTGAAAAAAGATCTGATCATGTCGTCTTCTGAATCCACGAATTCATTTAAACCGAGGAAGAGAACTTTGACAGAATACTTAGAAATAACAGGAAAGCAGGATACTGTGTTAGATAAATTTCGCTCCTCGGTATTGACGAAATGGTCATCTAAGATTCACAATGCTGCAGGATCAACAGCAATTAACGCAGGTAAGTTTAAAAGTATTAACCAATCTGCCGAGCAACAGGTTATGAACAATCTATCCGATATGGATAGACTAATTAAAAGGACGAAACTCAATAGACGTCAAATATATCCATTGGGTTATGAATATCACACAGACCAGAATGATATAGCGGAAGCAGACACATTAGAAGACCAAAATCAAGATATTCCAACAGAACAGAAAAAACTACCTGACACGTCTGAGCTTGCAACTATATTTGACGATGAGGATTTCTATCGTGTATTGCTTAATGACTTAGTAGATAAAAAAATTCAGTCTAGTGACCCTGTCACCGGCTTAACAGTCTCATTAAGAAGTGTCCAACAAGCACAGAAATTTAAAAATAACGTTGATACCAAAGCATCAAAAGGTCGTAAATTGAGATATCATATCCAAGAACAGATTGCGAATTTTGAAACTCCTAGAAGTGAGTGGAAATGGGATGATAATCAAATCGATGAATTTTTTGCATCCTTACTAGATCAAAAAGTTAACATGAATGAGGTTGATGATGAGGATGAATACAATGAAGATGAAGATGAAAAATCTATCATTAATACTAATGATTCTTTTAAATTATTTGGTTGAAACATGCATAAATATAAATAAAACAATTTTAATCGCTTTGTATGAATATGGTATATTTCCTTTGATATATAAGGTGAAAAATACAACTTCTGCTTAGCAATAGAAAGCAATAATATAAATAGTTATTAGGGAATTCTGTATTAGTAATTACGTATCGCTCTTCAAATATTGATAATATTCTTACATTAGATCTGATAATTGAATCACCACAATATTATTGATTAATTATTAGATTTAATTTGCCTCAATTATTAATTTTATATATGTCCCTGACCATTTTGTCGTTTAAAACGTACTAGTTTCTAGGTCCTAACTTTAGAAATTCGGTGAAGTCCATCTCATCGAGTATTTCCTGATGAGAATTATTATTGAAATTTCCAGAGGTATCTCTATTAATAAATTGTTCGTTTTCTGTTGTAATTTGGTTAGAAGAAACACCAAATCGTGTCAGATTTTCATCAGTCTTAGTCATTTTTCCTATCAGACCGAAGTTGGAATTACGATGATCAGATAAAACGTTTGAGGAATCACATAAGCATGTATCACTGCAAGAGTTATTTGTCGCAAGTTTTGACAAATCTTTAAGTTCAGATTGTTGAAAATTAGATTGCGTGGGTAGATGAAATAATGGAAGAAATGATATTGACCGTCTCATATTTGAATAAACGTAGTGCTCTGACGGTGAAATATCGACTTCTCTTGTTATGAGTTTCCACGGTTTTTCTTTCATTAAAAATACAATGGTATCAACAGAGCAATTGAATGGTTGCATAAATGCAGCAATTGAATTTAGCCATACAATTGGTTTCTTAGAAATACCATATTTGAAATCAAAAGCGTGAACAATCAAAGGAAATATCCATAAAAAAATGTAGGACACTGGGTATATAAATATTGATTTCATTTGTCGCTCAACTTGCAGTTGACGAGTTCTGAATTGTTGGAAATTTTCTTGGTTAAGGTCTACGGGTAAGAGGTCTTGGTTTTTAGCGATTACCTCACTTTGTTGGTCTTGATAAGATGAATTGTTCACAGATGATGAGACGTTGATTTCTTCTCTTGAAGTAGAAGAACCTTCTTTGTCATCATTTTTCAGAGAATTCGATAAAATGACATTCAAAAATAATATAAACCCTAGGGCATTGCAAAACTTTTTCCACGATGTCTCATTTACGTCATCGGGATCATCGTACCCACGCATTGTAGCTCCAACAACAATATACTGTTTCGTTACATGGCGATAGACACATCCGTATATAATGAAAATTATAATAATGATCAAATAACGAGGGATCCAACTTAATACTAGTCGATACCAAAGAGGACGTGTTGGTATGTAGCACCAGTTTGTTAGCGGTGCATAACCTAAATCGTTGATGAAGGCTAAAGATGCAAGTAATATTGGTAGCAAAATGGAAATAGCATAAACATAATTCCTGTATCGAAACAATCCACCTTCATAATTCATACCATGTCGGACTGTATGGTTTGGTTTAAATACCAATAATGCGATATGAACTGCGAAACTCAAGATCGCAATATCAGAACCTTCGATGGACAATGCAGTAAAGAACCCTACTACCTTGCAAAATTTTAGATCATAATACACAGATGCTCTTGCAAGTACTCGTGCTGGATATAGTAATAGAAACAATGCTTTAATACAATCATATATTATCAAAAAAAACACCAATTGATGTCTGAAAACTCTCTTCTTGTAATCAATTGCTAAAAAGAAGTATATACCGATTAACCCTGCAAAAATCGATAGCGTCGAAGAAATAACAGATAACATGCGCGTCGTATGTGCTTCCCCCGGAGTATAACGTTCAAGGTCTGCCTTGATATTATAGGTAGCCCTACCCAAAAGGTAAGGTAGTTGGTGTACATTTTCATACCAGATCGTGTCTGATGACATTTAACTCTATTTCTTAAAGTAATATTTAATGAAGGAAAATGCCCCGAATATTGGGTATTATTGGTTGGTTTCGATATTATTAGCCACGACAAACAACTAATCTGTAGGATGATGTAGATAAAAAAATTGAAATTTTCGTTTTCGTTATTGCTGCACCTCACGCTAGCATGTTTCGATCAGGTGACAATACTACTTTATTGAGATATAGAGTCGTGCGGTTACCTTAATATTAGTACCAGAAACTAATGTACATAGTCTATATATCTCTTTGACGATAGAATAAGTCAATCATGATTTGAAGTAAATTGTTCATCTCATAGAAGAAAAAATCGAAGATTCTATACTTCCTGGGTATCTATTATGTCATTTACAGCAAAAAGCATGTGATTGTATAGCCCATCTGTAATATGTTCATCATTTTATTCAATCGCTCACTTTTAGTTTCCCAAAAATAGCATATCACTTATGTACCGTGCCTATGATAAGCTGTTTATTGAAAATCAAAATTAAAATGTTGACTCCGTTGACCAAAATCAAATATTGGATCATTAGGAAATAATTCTTGCTGTAAAAAATTGTTAATGACAGCTTCATCTGATGATAAAAACTGGTCATTTAATTCAGATGATTTATTTTCATTAGGAACTGTCTGATAGTATTGCTCATCTCTTATTTCAAGTACGTTAGAATCAACACTTGAGTGCTTAAAATCCACGCCAACATTTGAAAACAAATTTATCGTTGCAGAAGGAAGGTTTGTGAATTCAAAGAATTCCTTAAGATTGTGTACATCATTTATTATTTGATCATTATTTTCACTGCTGCGTTGGCTTTTTTTATTCATGTTATCTATTATGGGTTGAGTTAAAAAATTGACAGTATCAATCAAATTCTTAGCCAGGCTATTGAAGTCTTGCAATTTGATCAAGGTTTTCTTTGTTAACTCAATATCAATCACCCATAAGTTGATATCCATTTCGCTCACTTCAGTGCTTTTTTTGTAAAATAATAGTATAGGTATTAGGACTGCTTGGAAAATAAAATATGTTGCGTACCACGATGACAATATATCTATTTCACAATTCGATACATAGTCACTAATGGAGTTTATAGTATCATTTGCAGCCTGATAGCAATTTTTAATACATAAATCTAATAATTTATTCAATTTTATATCATTGTCATAACCCAAATTAAAATCGTGTTTATCAAAAACCTTCTCCGATTCCCAAATAAAACTTCTAAACATTAATATTTGAATATTTTTATATCGCCATATAATTCGTCTCCGAGTGAAGTCAAACCATTTTGGGATACTTAGCGTGCCATCCAAGTTAACCTTAAACCAAGTTGGAGGACAGAATTCATTCAATGATTTTGTCACTACGAAATCATTTTCACTAAAATATTGAGGTAAGGAATTTGTAAATTCGATTATTAAATTATTCAACTCGATCAATCCAGACATCTTCGATATAGGCATTTCAACATTAGTACCGGAAACTTTCGTAATATAACTATAGATTTTATAGGAAATCCTAGAAAGCCTTGCTTCTTGATGTAATCCTGCATATATTGTGGGGTATAATTTATCAAGCGAATCTATGTTAGACCCTTGTCTTAAATTTTCAACTTCCGTATCTTCAACATTCAATGGGTATTTTATATCAATAGATTCTAAAAGCGGTAAATGTAATGGTCTTCCAAACGTAATAGTAAGTCCAACATCAAAAAAAAATAGTCCCCACCATAGCCTTCTTCTTCTCTCTAATGTCTCCAAAAATCGAGATCCGTGAGCAGAAGTGTCTTCTATTACATTTACCTCTTTGTGAAGACCAAAACTAATAGCCATTCTTAAGCTTAGTCCTTGATAACTCCACCCAGTATTAGGTTTATTTCTTTTTTGTACATAATTCCCTAACAAAATGAACGCATTTAATAGTTGGTAACTCCCACATTCCATAATATTAATTTCTTGTAACGACACTTTAACTCTTTTGTAATATAGCAAATCTATAATAGATGGTTCTCCAAATTTACAAAATGCTCCAATAGCAAGTACAGTATTAAGTAGAACCTGAAATGAAATATCTTTAATTGAATTTTGTCCCAATGAGCTTGTCGATGATTTTGATTTAAACAACTCATAATCTTTGAAAAATAAATTTTTCTTTATAAATGGGTAACAGCAATGATAATTATCAAAATACGATGCCACAAGCTCATTTCTAAAGCTTGAATCATCTAAAAAAATGTTAGAGTTTTCACTTCTAAGCAATTTAAAATTATTTTGGTCATAAAATAAGCCCAAATTAGAATAGTATTTAGAATCCAAAGGTTTTACGTAGTTTTTGGTGCTATCAACCCGTTTATTATTTTCTGAACATTTCAAGAATCTCAATAATCCATTACTTGAGCTTATTCCATAGAATGCATGGGGTTTAATAAAACTAGACTCGTCACCGAGAGATAATGCTCCCATGCCATCTATGAGTCCATTTGTAGTGTAGGATACATTAGTCGGGGATTTGTCAATTGTCAAATTTTCGTCATTAGTTGATGCTGGATCTTTCTCATACCAATCTAACTCGTCGACATTATAAAAATCTTCAAACAATAGGAAATCTTCCGCATTGAGATAATCGTTCATTTCATTGTTAATAGAATCTGGGCTTTCTTTAATGTGTGTTTCTCCTTTAGGCCATGGGTTACTGTAATCGTTGGTTGTATTTATATATCCTATATCTAATAGCTTCTCTCTTTCTCGTTCCGAATTGACAGACTTCCCTAACTGTCTCTCCAAATCTATTATTCGCCGTTGCAATTGTTGTACGTACGCTTTGGTCAACGGTGTTGGTCTCTGTCTGGGGGTGTAGGCACATTCTTTATTAAACTTGATACAGCTTGAACATTTCGGTAATTCTCTTGAGCACTTAAGTTTCCGTCTACGACAAAAATCACAGACATTGTTCATTTGTTGACATTCAAAAGTCAAATAAATAGAAAAAGGAATATAAATCTCCACAATATTTTTCTATATTGTCACGAGCGCATATTGACCTGATGGTTTTGTGGTACATCAAAATCATAAAAGATAACTCCAGATTTGTATTGTCAAGTAGAGTTAAATATAATGATACAAATGACAGAGATAAATGTGTATCATGATGAAGACAACATCATGGCAGCATAGTGGAGATTTCACATAAAGAGATGAACAAATAATACCAAATTATGATTGACAAGAGTAATTAGTCTTATATTAATTAGAGACCATTTCCTAACAAGAAGTCTTTACGGATTGCTACAGATTAGTTAAGTAATTCATTACCTGATTATTATTTTATGGACCATTTGCATTATTTCAAGCACATACCTTAAGTCCATCATGACCCTAATAATTGCTCTATTTCATAGAGTTAAATGAATTCTATATTATCGCACTTAAATTATCATAATTTTTGGTTGCAATCTTGAGGATCTCCATAGAGGAACACCTTCCTGGAATATCATATAAATTTCTTTTAAAGTTCTGTTACGAGTTTCTGGATATGACAAGAAAATGTGAATAGTCATTGTACAGCAGAAGGTTTCAAAATCAAAACAAGTCATCCAAGCAATATTGCTTAAATGCCGAAGGAGTGAAGAGCGTTACGGCAAAATTCATTGCTCAATCGCCGGCCACTGCCAATAGTCCTGCTTTTTATCTCTTTCTTGTTAGTAGCACCTCTGAAAAATAAACAGCATGAATAAACAGCCCAAGTATTAACAAAAGTAAAAACAAAGAGATAAGAACATGAATGGTCTTACCAATATCCTTATGTTCTTCAGGAATAACAACCACCACAGTTGTATCTCTAGTGATGTTCTTTACCTATGACCCAAAAAAATGTGTAACAGCGTCTCCGATAAAAAGGTTGCAAAAATAGCACCAACAAAACTCCCAGCACACATGGATGCAGTTATGGCTTCCGGTTTAGTGTAATCTGGGTAATTGAAAAACTCTCTATACGAAGGTGCCCATATAAATGAAATGCGGAAACTGAAGAGACATCAAAGCCAAGCATCATACCGGAGACGGTCCCAATCCTTGTAATGAAATATATATTGTAAGTTGAAATATATATTGTAAGTTGCATAAAAATTGTCAAATGTCTTGTTCCAACTATAAATCTGATTGTTAATTGTATTCGTTTTTATTATCTTCTGCATTTACGTTATTTAAACACTTTCTTGAGCTATATGGCTATTATTAAGGATTGAACCATTATATATATACCGAATTAGAGTTCGTCTAATCATATTGATATTGTTAATTATAATTTTCCAAAGTCATATTGTCAAATTTTCTTCCCCAGAAGTATTACGAGAGGTCAAAACGGAGGTGGGTTTTCCACCATTCCGCACACCACCACTTGATCATACCTCAGGTAGACTGGTGATAGTTTTAGTTGAAAAGATAGATATCAAATATTTCTACTTCTATTACTTCAAAGAGGAGTGGAAGCGTAAATAGACTTTCCATGTTCTTCCACTAAATTGCATGTATTTCAGCACTCAAATTAGACTATACAAGCCGAAAAGTGTCATTTTTGAGATACTACACATCCTACATATTTCTTTAATTAGGTCACAAAAGTGCAATTCATTCAAGATTTCTATCTTCCTTAAAATAGACTACTCTGCATTCCTCTGTATTAGAATACTTAATACAATAGCGGCCTTAAATCACACATTGAATAATATTTAGTAGGACATAATTTTTGTAAAACTATTTAGTTCTGGATTTTGTGAATTACTTATTAAAAAAAGATAATAGGAATTACTTGAGTATATGATCAAGACATAAAAAAAAATATTTGTTTATGGTACTGTATACCCACCATCGATTATCAAATCAGCACCAGTAGTGAATGTAGATGCATCCGAAGCGAAATACAAAAATGCCCCAACCAATTCCTGTGGTGTGCCCTCCCGTCCCATTGGAATTAAGTTCCACCATTTTGACTTGACATCAAAAGGTACATGCTTTGCTATTTCCGTCAGAATATAACCTGGGGAAATAGTATTCACTCTGGCAAACCTAACCCACTCAATTGCCAATGATTTCCCTAATTGAATAATTGCAGCTTTACTTGCGTTATAGGCTGATTGTACAATAGGAACTGTGACTATATGTCCTGCTTGAGATGCAGTAATAATAAATGAACCGCAGCCTTTTTTTTCAAAGATTGGACCCAAACATTTAGCTGCATAGTAGACTCCATCTATGTTAATTTTCATTAACTTGTGGTATTCATCTAATGAAGAATCTGCAACCAGACAAGATTTCCAACCAACTCCAGCATTTGCAACAAAGATATCGATAGTACCAAAGTCCTTAACTATCAGGTCTATTGTTTGTTGAACTTCTTCAAAGTTACCAATAGAGCATTTGTATGCTTTTGCTGTAATGTTGTATTTTCGAGATAACCTCTCAGCGATTTCCTTAGCAGGAGTAGAATTATACCAAATTGCTATATTAGCACCTGCTTGAGCGTACGCCTCTGCAACTGCTAATCCAATACCAGCCGAGGATCCTGTAATCGAAGCAACTTTACCCTTTAATGAAAACAAATTGAAAACATTACTAGATATTTCAGGTATTTGTGTAGGAAGATTCCCTAATTTTGGTTCTATAATACTTGTGATATTCTCGGTCATTGTCAAATGCTTATTAAAATTTAAAAAATAATTGACGTAATTTCTTGACTCCAGATGTTTCTAAGGAGGGTATCCAAATATTTATATTGCAGAATATTCCGCAGTTTGTAGGAATTATATCAACAAAAATATAACTAATTATTTTGCAATCACGACGGAATAATAGGTTCCGTTTATTTTGTGGGGTAATTATTACGTGTTGGTTTCGGTATGTAAAATCAACCTAATACACTCTGGAGAAATAATCTGAGGTAAACGCATATTCTGGCCCCAATTCAATTTTGTATTTTGCAATCATTTTCGCTTGTTGCACAAAATGCAACATGGAATAGCAACCTCCGCTTCTTTGTATTATTGATGGAACTATGATTAACCCGACTTTAAGCACATAAATTTAAAAAAAATGGCCATATTATATATGTTCTGAATTTGGTAACATTGAAATAATTTTAGAAATAAAAGGTTGATTAATTATCACTAAAATCTAATCCTACATGACTTTAGTTGATCTGCATTACAAGTCGCTAATCAAGCCTGATGACGGTACGAATCAAGTTCCTACAAGGCCATCCGTACCCACCGCTAAAAACATATTAGACAAGTTTTCTTTGGAAAATAAGGTATCGGTCATTACCGGAGCTGTTGGTGATATAGGTGGTGCTATAGCAGACGGTTTTGCACAAGCGGGAAGTGACGTTGTAATTTTGGATTACAAATTTTTGCCCAGCATCAGCGAAAGGTTGTCCAACAAGTATGGCATTAAATCTAAGTCGTACCAAGTAGACGTTTCGAAGTGTGAAGAAGTTAAGTCAACCATAAAACAAGTTGAAGAAGAATTTGGTACAATTGACATATTCGTTGCAAATGCAGGAATTGCTTGGAATAAAGGTTCAATTCTCAACGAGGACAGCACCCCAGAAGAATGGGCAAGAATTTACGAAGTAGATGTTCATGGGGTCTTTTACTGCGCAAAGTATGCTGGTGAGATTTTCAAAAAGAACAACAAAGGTTCATTTATTATTACTGCATCAATATCTGCGCACATTGTGAACGTGCCAAATTATCAAACATGTTATAATTCAGCAAAAGCCGCAGTTTTGCATATGGGTAAGTCTTTGGCGGTAGAGTTTGCTGGTTTCGCAAGAGTTAACACTGTCTCACCGGGATATACTAACACCTCTTTATCTGATCCTGTTCCAACACATGAGAGAGCCAAATGGTGGGGTCTAACTCCATTAGGAAGAGAAGCCCAACCAGATGAATTAGTAGGGGCCTATCTATACTTGGCAAGTGATGCATCCTCCTTCACTACTGGAACCGATATTCGAGTTGATGGAGGTTATTGTTCTATCTGAATAAATTCTCAAGTAATAGACCACCATCCACATATCTACTAATTAATATTTAGTTAAGACATGGAATATTAGTACTATGTTGAATTAAATTCAAATTATTCTTGAAAGAAAAGAATCACAATTTCTTCTCATCCAACGCAGCTTATTTTTCACATAACCATTGAGCATTAAACGATGTAAGGCGATTCTTAAGGTTTTGCTGGAGAACTCAACAAAAGAATTACTAGATTTTCAGAATGGTATGCCAGTGAAGTTTACAATTACCGCAAAACAAGATGATAGCTACTCCATCAGATATTTAGAATGCAAATTTGATATTAATTAATGAAAAACAAATACAATAAATAAAATGAATAGAAATAAAATGTACTTGTATGTACAAATCGAAACTCAAAAAAATCCATAAAATTACATAAACCTTTAAAAATAGTTAAATGCCATTCGAAATATTTTATAAACCTTGGTCAAATTATTCACTCAATTAAATAAAGTGAACTAAAGAGACTAAGAGTAAGGCAAGTAACGAGCTTCCTTGGGTGACAGCAGAACCTTCATAGCTGGAAACGGCTGCAGAAGAATTTTCTGGGGATGTAGATGCCGCTGCTGTTGTTGGAGCAGCAGTATCAGCAGCAGATCCAGCCGGTTGAGTAGAAGTAACTTCGCCGGCTTCATTACTTGGAGCAGCGGTACCTGGGGCAGCGGTACCTGGAGCAGCGGTACCTGGGGCAGCGGTGTCTGGAGCAGCGGTGTCTGGGGCAGCGGTGTCTGGAGCAGCGGTGTCTGGAGCAGCGGTGCCTGGAGCAGCGGTACCTGGAGCAGCGGTACCTGGGGCAGCGGTACCTGATGTTTCAGAAACTGGACAGTATGTGGTGTAAGCAGTAACCGTACCTTCGATAGTTTCGGTGGTAAGAGTTGGAGTTGCTGGGACAGCAGTCACAGAACATTTGTTGTCAGAACAGTGGGTGATGGTTACAATCTTAGTGGTTTCAGCAGTTTCTGTTGAGCCGGATGCATCAGAGACTGGACAGTATGTGGTGTATGCAGTAACCGTACCTTCGATAGTTTCGGTGGTAAGAGTTGGAGTGGCTGGGACAGCAGTCTCAGAACATTTGTTGTCAGAACAGTGGGTAATAGTGATAATTTTGGTAGATTCGACAGTCTCAGTAACACCTGCATCAGTGAGTGGGCAGTAAGTAGTGTAAGAAGTGACGGTACCGTCAACAGTGTAAGTGGTTACAGTTGGTGTTGCTGGGACAGTAGTGGCAGAGCACTTGTTATCAGAACAGTGGGTGACGGTGACAATCTTAGTTGATTCTAAGGTTTCGGTAGCATCACCCGAACCAGTTGGAACAGTGTTAACACCAGAGGAGACAGGGACAGTACCAGTTGGAGTACCAGAGACAACAGAAGAAGATCCACTTGTAGGATCAACAACTTGAAAAAGGCCAGAATTAACTAAGGTACCTTCTCTTGACTTTAAGGATTCGGCAAAATCAGAAGCTTCATCTCTCTTGATGACATCAGCTTGGTTCAACATTCTTCTTCTGATAGCAGCCGTAGAATTAGAAGCTGGAGTTTCTTGTGCATGAACTTGGTAAACTGGAGCACCATCGGTACCGTAAATTTGGTTGGCTGGGATACCTATTTCAGTACCGGCGTTAACAATATCAGTGAAGTATTTAGCGCTGTTAGCAATCGTGTAATAGAATTGGGCATTGTAATCTTCAGGACTGACGTAGTCGAAGAATGCAACTAATTCAGCTGGGAGCGTAAATGGACAAACACCAGAGTCTAAGTCAACTGTAGCGACTGGGTCACCGTTGACTAAACAAAGAACGTCCTTGGCTGTCGCTTTGGCAGTTAATAAAGAAGTAAAAATAGCGAGTGAACTAATAGATAATTTAACCATTATGAATTAAAAATATTTATTGAGGAACTAAATTTTATGGCATTAAAAGAGCCGATGCATTCCTTTTTTATAGATTGAATCTTTTTGTAGTCAATAAAAAGCGCGTTTCGAGAAGATGCGAAAAATTTCAAATCCCGATTAGTATGTACCTTGTGTTGACATGTTTGGAAACCCAAACCAGCTTTGTTTAAACATGCACGGTAAGTGCGTCGTGTGCTTATATAATCGGTAAATCGTACGACAATACCAGTGGCCCAACATTCATTCGAAGAGAACGACTAGAACAAAAGTTTTTAGTTAATCTGACCAGAATCTGAATAGTAAATATGTAGACATATGGATTTTTCGAAAATTTATGTAGAACCGAACAGTTCATAAATATCGTCAGCAAAATTCAAGTCTTTTTTTCCGAGATGAGCACCAACTTACGGTTCCACTGATTTAATAAATGTATTTAATAAAAATATATTAGTAGAATCTAAATAATTACAGAAATAATAAAGTACACATGTACCAGTCGTAAAGAAGAAAAAATTATAAAACCATGAAAATATCATAAATCTAGCGAAATTAAACCCATACTTAAATTAGTATGTTGAGAAGAAACTAAATAGATCAACTTAATTAGATGAAATGGATCAATGATGCCAAAAGTAAGGCGATCAAAGATGTACCTTGAGCAACGGCAGAGCCTTCGTAGGTAGAGACTGAGGAGACTGGAGCTGCAGTAGGTGCGTTCGTTTGACCTGGAGTCATAGTTTGACCAGCAACAGTTGTTGGAGCAGCGGTACCTGGAGCATTAGTGCCTGGAGCAGCGGTGCCTGGAGCATTAGTGCCTGGAGCAGCGGTGCCTGGAGCATTAGTACCTGGAGCAGCGGTGCCTGGAGCATTAGTACCTGGAGCAGCGGTACCTGGAACTTCAGAGATTGGACAGTAAGTAATGTAAGAAGTAACTTCACCTTCAATGGTTTCTGTGGTGAGAGTTGGAGTAGCAGGGACAGCAGTTTCAGAACATTTGTTGTCAGAACAATGGGTAACAGTGATGACCTTGGTGTCTGTGTCTGGAACCTCAGAAATTGGACAATAAGTGTAGAATGTTGTCACAGTACCTTCCGTCGTGCAAGTCGTGAGAGAGGGAGTAGCAGGGACAGTAGTTTCCGAACATTTGTCGTCAGGACAATCGGTAATAGTGATAACCTTTGTGTTGGTTTCAACTGGACAATATGTGGTATAGGTAGTAACAGTATCATCAGTAGTGCAAGTCGTGACTGTTTGAGTACCTGGAACAGTCGTTGCAGAACACTTGTCGTCTTCACAGTAAGTAATAGTAATAATCTTGGTATCAGTATTAGTTTCAGTCACTGGTGGTGCAGTATTGACACCAGACGAAACAGAAACAGGTGCACTGCTGGTTGGAGCTGGAGCAGATGATGAACCACTTGTAACATCAACAACTTGGAAGAGACCAGAATTAACTAAAGTACCTTCTCTTGACTTTAAGGATTCGGCAAAATCAGAAGCTTCATCTCTCTTGATGACATCAGCTTGGTTCAACATTCTTCTTCTGATAGCAGCCGTAGAATTAGAAGCTGGAGTTTCTTGTGCATGAACTTGGTAAACTGGAGCACCATCGGTACCGTAAATTTGGTTGGCTGGGATACTTATTTCAGTACCGGAATTAACAATATCAGTGAAGTATTTAGCGCTGTTGGCGATCGCGTAATAGAATTGGACATTGTAATCATCCGACGAATTATACTTGAAGAACGCTGATAATTCAGATGGAAGAGCGAATGGACAAACGCCATTATCTAAATCAACGGTGGCAACTGGGTTACCATTGACTAAACAAAGAACATCTTTGGCTGCTGCTTTGGCAGTTAATAAAGACGTGAAAATAGCGAGTGAACTAAAAGATAATCTAACCATTATGAATAAACGTATGTATGATTAATGCTAAAAATAAGAGTTTAATGAAGAAAAAGTCTTATATTTATATAAATATGAAGTTCTTTTGCAACTTGCCAAGTGTGTGAATCTTCCTAAAATGATCAATCGTGCTTTGTTTTCGGATAATGGGGTTGGGATCATAGTACGTACATCCCCGCAAGCATGCTAGCACAGAATACATAAATTTCCAACACATTATTCAAGAACCACTCTAGCCCCCATCAAAAGTTTGTTCATGCATGCATGTTGTATGTTTAGGTGAAAAAAAAGTTATGAACTTCAGTCCAAATTTGTAAACTTATTGTATATGCTTCGCGGTTTGTAACGTGGACGTTCACCTTACTGTAAAGAAAGCTTAGTTCAAATGACAATAATTATTTATTATTAGAATCATCTGTTAAATCGACTTAATGTACATGGCTTGCTTCGATCTTTTGTTGTCTTGAGCTGCATACGGACTTATACCAAAGTGTGTCCAATTTTATTAAACAATGCCCTATAAACGCAGGCGGTTTAACAGGAGCTAAGATAAGGTTTAAACAATAAATCTCATGAAATAGAACAAACGGCGCGGGAGATGCATTTTTAGATTTATGGTTACGAATCAATTTATTTTACTTTTATGGAACCAATTGCGCGTTTTAGGAAGAGTACAAGTACAGTTTGGGAAGATAAAGCCCCGATCCACAACATCTCGTCGCTACAAAAAAGGATTCCTCAATTTACGTTGATTGCTCTCTGCGATTCTTGTAACCCATACGTACAATATTGTTACGACTCAATTGTTAATATTGCTCCCGAAATTATCAGTTTACGATCAGGAGATAGTAATATTGCTTTGCTACAATACATGCATAGGAGATTTTAAATTCATTTGGTTCTAAATTCAGATCTAGACTAGATTCCTTGCGGTTTCGTCATACCAGGGTGAATTTTTCCCTATTGCACTACAAATAACTTATTACTGTTCTTATATCCACTGATATATAGAAGACTTTTCACTAAATAATTTATCTTTATTTGTTTCAGTCTTCTGATATTAAAGTGCGTAGTAATCTATAAGCGCCATTCACGGAAGTCCAGAATATGATGTAGTCCTTTCATGCATGGATGTCTTCAACTATCAGGAAAAAGTCGTACTGTCTACAATTGTGCGTCTTGTTGTCTAGGTAATTTATGCATTGACTTGTTGACTATTACGTAGGCTCTGAGACTCTACTAAAATTCGATAAAAAATGGCCTCTGTAATTAATTGGGGGGCTAATAAAACGTTCCATATACACCACGAGATTATTGAACTTTGGTTCAAAAAAGAAATAATGAAATTGCATTCTTGTGGCCAAAATCTGAATTCATCCATCTTGATAATATATTTTTACCAATATGCGTAGTTTGTAGAGACGTTCAAAAAAATCAAAGATCACGTCTATATATTTAACTGTTGTTTTCATTGTAGTTGGTGGCCGCTTTTTCGTTAAATATGTATATTTTCGGTATCTATTACTTAGCCTTCTAAAGATAACCATAAAGCATTGATAATAATGACATAGCATCAATCAATTGTCTTTAATGTGGTAATAATTGAAATATGACTAATCTGGTGCTTGATTTCAATCCTAAATTGTTATTGTTGGCATTTTGAAGCTACAAAACTGCGTCTCTATCTAGGGTCGATAACGTAACCTACGCTAATACTGAATTTAATTAACTCTTTAATATAACAGAATACCTGTACTAAAAGTATTTTTTAAAAAATTGCAATTTTATACATCTATTGGAAGGAACGAACAATTACATTTACCAGCTATCAAAAATTGAACACAAATACAGCTTTCAAATTAATATATATTTATAATTATTGTAATTCTTTTAACAAAAGAATAATCATTTCAAAGATTATTATTAAATTTTTCAAAAAATATATGAAGAATTGAATTCTAATATTTGATACCGTAAAAATATAGGAAATCCTTCATTTTTCTTTATCTTAATGTTTCTTAATCATCTCTTTACAACAAAGTATAATTTTAATCAACATGTGATTTAAAACAAGGTCACATGTATTGGTTCATCCATAAATCTTGTAAATAAATGATTTGCTGCAATTGCTAGAATACAGTACTAGGAGTATTTAATATTCAATCTGCGATTTATGGATAAAGTTATTGATATTTTATATGTATATAGGTATATAGCGAAGAATATAAGCAACTAAATTAAATGTGCATGATTGAAATTATAACTTCACGAACTTATAAACAAACACTCATTAAATTGTAGATCTTATCTTCTAGTATACACGATTGGATAAGGTCAATCTTCATGCATGTTTGTACTAAGTCGATGATTTATATTAACCAAACTTAGTCTTAGTATTTGTACACTCCACATTATTGTATTTTCATCATTGAAATTAACAATATTGTACTGTATAATTTATTAGGCCTTACTGATGTATTCATTAGCTTAATTATTAATGGAAGCAATATAAGAGATAAATTTAATTCTTTTCTAAGGTCATTATAATATGATATCTCGTCTTTTTGTTAATTGTAGAAATTAATACTAAAATTAAGGTCTAATTTCTTGAGGTAATTTCTACATAAAATGAAAAAATCTAGTTAGATATTTATGCTTAGTCCATCATTTCTGGAATTCTTCAATCGTTATATAATTATTTATAGAATGAGTTGTTAATAACTCTCTAAACATTTGATATACAATGCTTCTGTTTTGTTTAACAAAACAACTAAGGTTCCGTTTTAAATTCTACGATATTGGTAGCCAAAAAAAAAAAAAAAAAAAAAAATCGAAGATGAACATACTACAGTTCTACAATAGTTAACTTCTATCATACAAGGTCAGTTCACTATGGTAGATAAGGTGTCCTTTTTTATTCTTGCATAATTTCATGGAACATCCTACATTATTGAACCTCTCGGGCACATGAAGTTTTTTCTGTGCAGAGTGCAAGATGAACAATTTGTCATTAATACTGTAGCATTCCCTGAAAGCACATGGTTGTAATTTCTGTATGATACCATACGGGTCAGAGAATGCTTTTTTTTTGGTCCATTTCTCTCCAATCATGCCGATCTTTATCGTAACGTATATTTTTACCCCAATTGTTGTAACTAACCCAAAATCCGCTATCTCTACGTTTGCTATGGTCTAATTGGCCTCAAAATTATATGGGTTAACCTAATCTGCTGTACATTTTTTGAACATAACCTACAAAGTTAGTTATGTTAGTGGCAAATTTTTGTACTTGAATAAACGAAAAATTGCATTATCAGATTGTATTCGATCGCCTTATTGTCAAAATTATGAAACCTCTAGATATATTCAAAATAATGGCGCCAGTCCTCTTATTGGTGTCAAAAATACCTCGGCATCTAATATCTTCACGGCCGATAAAAAATTAGAATAAGTTATCGGGGTAGACACCATAACTAAGAATTATGTAGTTGCGCATTAAAAGTTCAAGTCTATTTATTGAGTCTCACTTTAAGGTAATATGATGTCATAATTCCAAATAGATTGCCCTCATTTTCTTGAAGTGCTAATAATTTCCGATATAAACAGATAGTTCATATACTTTATGTTGGATTGAACTTCTGTAGCAAAATTTTTGTACAAGACAATACAATAGTGTATTCGAAAGTATGTATGTCTTCCTTTCTATATTGATGTTTATTTTATATGTGCCAAACTTGCATAAATATCTTAGTTCCAAAAAGAGCTTCGGATGTTCAAGTTTATTTCTTCATGAGCCTGAAACTAATCAAGCAATCAAATGTTTTTAACTACTATCTTATTATGTGATTGACTATGTCACTTATCTTAACTATGATAAGTTAATTTATATAATAACAACGGCTGGTTCACAAGTTACATCCGAATATACCAATGGGTTGTGTTTTCTATTATTGTTGTGGGTTATTATGGAAGCGTAATGAGTGACTTACAAGCTCTTGTAAGCTGGTCGAGCTATTTTAATAATCTATCTGTATATTAGGCACCATATAATAGTAAATGAGTATCATTTCAATGCGCCTTAAGATCATACAAAAATATTTTGCAGGTAATAGAAAATTTCACTACACAGAAAAACTTTAGTGAGCCCGAGAGCTTCAGTAATGTATTACGTTCCGTGCAAATGTGAATGCATGTGTAGAAATAGGCCTTATCTAACCATGGTAAATTGACAATACTTTATTGAAGAAGAAGTGCAACTTAATTCTACTGATAATTTTGAATGTGATGTTATTCAATTTAGCGATAAAATGACATCTAATCCAGCAACATCTGTTGAAGGTTATTTAAAAAGGTTAGAATCAAGCGTTCAAATTAGTAAAATGTGAATATCCAATAAAAAATGTTTTCTAGACAAAGGTATAAATTTGAAGAAGACATCCTTAATTAGAAATGAGCAAGGTTCTGTGGTAGTAGTATTCGGTTATCGAAATATGAAATTCATTTTTTGCGAACAGAATCGTATATGCACATGAAAATTAAAGGAGTAAACCTACTATCAGATTAATTGATGTCCAAGTTTTTGATCGAGAGTGGAACGAACCAACCGACTTTAATATCACACTAGCCGATAGTGTTTTTTAAAATTTCCATGTATTATGAAAATTGATATAGATCAAAACCCAAAAAACAACTATCCGTTATGGGTCCTGAAGATTCAGGTGTTGTTTTGAAAGATTCATTAAAGACGAAGGTCAACTAAACGAAGAACTTGTTATTGTTTTCAAGATGCATCGTACTGAGATTCGTTGGAGAAGGGCCAAGCATTTTTATAGATTGTTTAGTGGGAAGAAAACTACAAGGTTATCTTTAAGAAACTTGAAGCCATTTTTCAGAGAAAAAAATTGGGGTCTATTTTTTTGATAACAATGACCCTGATAATATATATTTTGTTTACAACTTCAATCTCCTTGGTGTTATTAAGTGTGGTCTTTCTGACGGCATATGTGATAAGATCACTGGTCGAATAATGTGTGAGTGCTTGAAGGAAACGTATAGGCCGCATGCATTTATCATCTCCAAGGTCTTAAAAACAGGTGTATTTACATTAGATTATCTAAGTTCTTTGATTGATTTCAATATCAATGCTGAACCATGGGACGACACTCTATCAGCCTGTGCGAATGGAAGTAAAGTATTGATACCGAATAGCCTTGCTTATTGGGATCAAATTTTAAAATCGAATTTTAAGGTTTGATTTATGACCTTACGGGTGTCACCTTTTCTAGGGCGAATCGAACAAATAAAATCATACAAATGAAGGGCACTGGAAGAATATCTTGAGGGCTTTGAGTAGCGAAGAACCCGGTCAAGATGCTGATTCAATAGCCAGAATCAAAGAATTTTATTCAGGAAATAACACCGAGATTGAGAATGGAGTATCAGGGAGATGTTCTACTTCTTTAGTCAAAAAATATTGTGAGGATATTGCGAACACTCAAAAATGGCTCAATTCAGCATAAAAATTCTTTATTTTATCTGTTTTTAATTGTAAGAAATACCTTAATAAACTGTATGACGGTTTTTGATGCAGACTGGACTAAATAATAGTTTATTTTATTTAAATATTATTTTATTTATGGTGTTGTACTTACAATTGTAGTTATTTCATTTTAAATACAAATTTCTTCAAATTACATACAAACTTTCTAGTCACAGAAAAATTAAATTCTGTCAATTATATATTACTTCTAGCACTCTTTATTTCATTAATTTTAAATTAACTGTAAAAGATATCGCCGATCATTTGGATACTTTAAATTCAAACTCATCCTCTTGGACCACACGTGCCTGTTCCAACTCCATGTTGCATGTAATCAATCCTAATATATTTCAGGCCGCGCTTTATTTCACAAGGATTTTTGGCATCGTGGACCTCATACACATTTGATGCTTTGAATCCGAATTCTTTATTTTCTATTGTAACATAAAGCCCTGTATCGTCACTATTCTCTAATAATAACCATTCGATGTTTTCGTGGTTTCCATTTCCTTGAGGGTGCTCGTAAGAATAATCAACTTTCTCAAGTGGTAACCTATAAAGACCTATATTTTGTGATTCTTTTTTGTCGCTATGGCTTTCACCGGGATCTTTAAATCACTTGAAGTGACTCTCTAAATTATTTTGAATTCGACTCACACCCCGAGCTTGGAATAGTTTCCGAGATACATGTATCATTAGGTCCTACAAAAGTTAATTTTATATCTATTTTTATCTCATCTGTATAAATCGAGTATTCTTGTACAGTTTTGATGAAGTAAAGGATTCCTTAATAATTGGAAGTCTCTGAATCAGAAAATTTTTAACTTGGACATTTCTTATATTATATTTCATATTGTCATGTCCAAAGGTGCGCCAGCATGGTTCTTTTACTGGTGCATTATTGTTGATGCTTGGTCTCCTAAACTTTAAATTATTGATATGTTTGGAAATTAGACTATTAGTATCATTTTCCCAGTTTATGAATCCGTCGATCTTGTGAAATTAGAAATTCAAGTATGAGCTATTATTAGTCTTCTGATGAACTCTCTCTAATTCAAATTGGGACCATGATACAACATGAACATTTGGAACAGCTTCTGTATTTTCTAATGTTGTGTACTGAACTTCTAGATAACGTGTACCGCATGAATCCATTATTGGAAGATCCGGTAATGATATTTGAATAGTCTCTTGGACATTAATCCTTAGTAAATTCAATTTGTCTGACTTAATAATGCATTTATCTAATTTAAAGCCTAGGAATATGATACTTAGCTACATATTTATCCAAGTTAATAAAATCTAAGGTGTTAGTAGTCTGAATCTTAACTTTATGAATCTTAATAACAATTGGCTCAACAAATTTCGCATACTCAAATAAACCAGGAGTTGGATTGAGTTGGGAATCTAGAAGTCTATCTATAATAAAAACTCCATCATGCTGATATTCTCCAAAGTCTCCTCCGTAGTAATAAACATCTTTGCCATCTTTGTTGCATATAACCCATGATTGGCCCATCCCCAAATGAATCCTTCCTGGAGCTCTCATATTTGTAAAAATAATCCTGGTATTGTCTCAAAATACCTCGATTATTTCCATAGCATGAAAATATTTATATAAGAATAATGTTTTTACTGATTGATTAAAAAATTTATCTAGAGTTTGAAACAGAGGGTACATCTTACCATATAGATTTGCAGAATCCTCTTCAAGATGAATTGCGCGCGAAATGTCAAGTTCTACGATTTTTGCAACCATCGTTCGATGGTTGCATCCATAGAAAGCTTCGTTTCCAAGAGACTATAATAATACACACAGTTGATTAAAGTCTCTCTTCACTAAATGCGAGGCCCTATTAATATAAGCAATCTCCCATACTTTATTATCAGAGGTAAAGTTACTTGCCAGCTTGAAGCGTAGTTTTCTTCATCATATTCAGCTTTATCATTACCCCTAACTGGTTTTCTAACTGCTTTAGAAAATCCATGACATTCAAGATCAGCTTCATCGAGAACCCAAAATCCTAGACAGATGGCCAACTCACAAGATTTAGGTGATTAGGATAATGCGAAGTACGGATTGCATTAAAATTATGTCTTCATAATAACTAAATCATGCTTAATATATTCTCGGGAACAGCTCTACCGAAGTTGATATGATGATTATACCTATTAAATAACCTTAATTGTATTGGATTGCCATTCATTCATAGAGATTCATTGCCATTTCAACTTTCCGGAAACCCACATCTTGTTCTACTTTACTTGTGACCTTATCATCAACCGAAACAGATAATTCGACCTTATAACAATTTGTAGACGCGACTGTCCAATTTTGGAGGTATTCTAAATGAAAAAATTTACTGAAATCTGAATCTTTAAAGTTAAATAATTTATTAATTATTTCTTTCTCATGATACTTTAATAAGATACGCAATTTAGCATTGGATGATGAAAAATTAATATTCAGTTTAATTTCCAAGGTTGAGTCTTAATAGTTCTTAACCAAGTAGTCACGATGTAAAAATTCTCGATGAATCCGCTGTTTTTGAGTCCTAGTAAATAGACGTCTCTAAAAATCCCACTCGACCACACTGATCTTGGTCTTCCATATGCGAAAGGAAGACCATTGGTAAACCATTACCCACAATTCTTAACAGTGTCTAAATTGCTTAACTTCTAAGACTTCATCAGTAACCTTAGCGTCTGTGAAGATGTTTTCTCCATTAACAACTTTAGCTTTAATGGTCTTTCCTTCAGCGAAATGTTTTCCGACATCGTAATCGAATTCAGAGACAATCGGTTCACCCCTGTATATTTTTCCGTTGTTGGCGATAAATCTAATTAATCTATTCCAGTTTGACATGATATTTCGTATTTTTAAAGCTTATTTTACTTCAAGAAGAATGAAACCAGAATTCTATCAGACATCAGAGTAGCAAGGCATATTTATATATGGTTTGATATTTAAGGAGCACCATTCCGATACATTTCGGCATTTATTACCGTTATATTGAAATAGGTTTACTTCACTATTCCTTGCGGAGACGGGAATGGTTGAGTTTCCATACGGGAACGATATCCGCGAAAAGACGCAAGAAATATCTGTACTTTTTTAAACGGAGTACTCCAACTTAAAGATGCAAGTTGGTTCCAAATCGTACTTGTAGATCCCATTTTCCTAGAAATAAGTGAAATTGCTAGACTCGCTAATTTGAATTTTATTGTAATACAACCTGAAAATGACTACCACAACTGAACCACAAACTAATAGTGCTGAGAAAATAAAGTTCATGAAGAGCTTGCATCCAGAACATGTCGAACCGTTATGGACGGTTATGTCTGCAATGGTACCTCCAGCTCCACAACCAAAGGCAACTCCAACTGTCTGGAAATACAAGAAACTTAGACCATTGCTTGCGGGCGCAGGTCGTCTTGTTCCTGAAGAGGAATCTGAAAGAAGAGTCTTGATGTTGGTCAACCCATCTTTGACGGCTCCACAGACAACGGATACGTTGTATGCTGGGCTCCAGTACATTAATTCAGGTGAAATTGCACCTGCTCATAGACATTCTGCTTTTGCTTTGAGATTTATCATCGAGGGTGACGGAGGGTGGACGGCTGTTGAAGGTCAAAAGTTATATATGAAAAGAGGAGATGTTATTCTCACACCGCGTTGGCAATGGCACGATTATGGTAAGGATGGAGATGGTCCAATGGTGTGGCTTGACGGCCTTGACTTACCTATGTTCCAAAATATTCCTGTTAATTTTGC
The DNA here is from genome assembly GCA_030564605.1 of Debaryomyces coudertii. Lineage (NCBI taxonomy): Eukaryota > Fungi > Ascomycota > Pichiomycetes > Serinales > Debaryomycetaceae > Debaryomyces > Debaryomyces coudertii. Next base: position 826,259 of record JAKTYF010000001.1, read on the forward strand.
TGAGCACTATAAAGAATCTCGTTATCCGAGTAGCGAGGTGCAAATTTCTCCAATCAAGTACTCATGGGCTGATGTCCAGAAATATCTTGATAGTGTGAAGAGTAGCTATTCTCACGATACCTATGAATCACAAACAGAGAAGGGAAAGCCATTGTCTACGATAATCGGTGGCCAAGCTGAGAAGATTGCAGCAGGTGCTTCCTCCCCTATGCATCAAGAAAGCAGTTTATTCGTTTACCACGTATATGAAGGTAAAGGTCAAACAATAATTACAGATGATAGAGGTGAAGAAACTGTAATGAGATGGGAAGGTAACGACACGTTCTGTATTCCATCCTGGAAAAAGTACAAGCTTGTCAATGAAGCGGACAACACAGCTTACCTTTTCAGTTTCTCCGACACTCCATTACTTAAAAACTTAGATATACACAGAGCAAACTAATATTCGCTATTTAAAGTTCTATGTATGAATTGTTATGTGCAATTTTATTTTATGATGATAATATGTATGAAAATATATGTCTTGAAGGAATCTTTTAGCCTGTAAAACTTAACTATTTGCTAATCGTTTGGTCGTGAAGTGTCAAATCGGAACGGGTTTTTCAACCGATTTGCAAATTATAATGGGGTAGACAAGAGGGTACATGGTTATTATTGACTAACATGCTCGAAACTAATAAGAATACTGATAATGATAATAAAACGAAGAGAAGAAGAGTAGCCCTAGCTTGTGAAGGTTGTCGTCAGAGAAAAACTCGGTGTGATGGAGTCCAACCTACATGTGGGATATGTTTGAAAAGAAAGATTCCTTGTATATATGGTCAAAGATATACACGAGCTCATGTTAGCGTGGAATATGTAAGGGGATTAGAAAAGAAACTAGGAATATTTGCACGTGGTAAGTCAAGATCACTTGATATGGACCATTCGTCGTCAACAGTAAACGATGGCGAGCCATACCGTAGAAACTCGAGTATGGTTCAGTCGGTGAAAGATCCTGAAACTATTATGAAATATCTAAAGAATTCAAATTCAGATTCCTACCTAGTTGTTGATATGTTTTCTGTTAGTGTCTTTTCTATTAATGTGTTCATCATTTGTTTCCTTTCTATTGGTGTCTTCTCTATTGGTGTCTTCTCTATTGGTGTCTTCTCTATTGGTGTCACCTCCATTGGTGAATTTAGGATAGGTGGGTAGATGAGTTTATAACCGTATTATTTTGGTATCTGTGGTTGTTACGATTTGCTGTATCAATTTCTGTCAACTGTGTACTTATTAGATGTACGGTCTGTTACAGGCGCATTGCGAAAATAATAGTGTAGGAAACCTTCCCATAATAGCCCCAAATAACATTATTCAATTGTGTAACCTCCAAACACCTAGTATAAAAAATTAGCCACTTTTCTTAGACCCAAATGATCCATCGAGCATGTGACCCCCAGATCTGTTTCTCTCCAACGAATAAATCTTTGAACTATCCATCGATAGAGTGGAGACTAACGTCCGCTGTGGCGAAAATGTCATAATTTAACATTGCTCAAAATAAGATAAATAAGAAAATGCCTATTCAAATAGGCATGGAGGTGCACAGTATGAATGTGTGTAATTTTCATTTGGATCGTGAAAGATTTGTAACTCTAATTCCTGAAATTTACCGACTCAGTATGTTTTATAGACCCAATGTCACAATTGTGTCATGAATTATAGGGCCGATGCTGATATATTTCATAAATCAGAATAATATATCGTCAATAAGCATAGATCACATACATTCGAAATCTCGATATCCTTAACAATGGACCCAAGTATATTTTTTCAGGGTTGAGGTATTTCGTCTCTATGAAAATATTACGGAAAGTAAGAATACAAGGTGTTAATGGATGCCTTGTGAGCAAGAACTCAATCAAGAAATAACACTTAATAAGTTAGTAGAATCCCCTGTAAATAAGAATATAAAAGACTTCGTTACCAAGATATAAGCAGCATCACTTTAAATTGTAGGAATAATCTGGTCACAGAAAGAGTTAAAATTTGACCTGGTCAATCAATATTGTCAAATCCTCATCTTTATTGTCCTTCAATGTATAAGGGAAAGGTCATATATTCTTCATCTTCTTTACCTCATACTCATCCCACTACCATAATCGCAATTCCAGTCATCCAATAGTTCATTTGGCTTTCCATGTTAATTCATATTCAGCTGACGAATTCTAAAGGAGAATATGACTTTCAATCAAGCCCATTATCAAGGTCACCTATCTCTTATAATATCCTTATTTCGAGGGAGTTATGACACCATGACACTTCTAAAGTAAACGCTAATATAGTGTTTTTTGTGTGACCTGAAAAGAATCAGCTCATTCGAAACCCTAATATTTTCTGTAATACAATAACGTCTTGGTGGCAAACAACTCAGCTCATCCTATGTATTGCAAGTAGGAGGTTCCTATATGCAGTGTTGCAACATAAACTACGATCTGCCCTGCAGAATCATTTGAATTCTTTCTATCTGGTGGTAGTAACACAAGAAATGAAAAAAAGAAATTCTAGGGACTATAACACAGAAGACTGGTATATTCAATTGAAATGGCCTCACTTAATTCTATTCGAGGATTCATATTGATGTTCTCCGCGCATCTAAAACCTAGGTATATGTGACGTAAGCACAATGATTATTCGGTGGTTGTATGATACGCGTGGCTTGCTTACTCGTTTTTGATCAAAAATTCTCTGACTTCACGGAACTCTTAAAAGTAAACTTTGATCAGTTGGAATTACTTATTGATACAGCGGATTCACCTCGCTAAAGAGGGTTATAATCTTATTGTTGGAAACCCGCTGGTCATTTTGCGGAGTATACATTTACTAAAATAAATGGGGAATTTTGTGGAGTCTGCTATGTAATTAATATCTTCAGATGTCGGTTTTTATTATCATTTTGGCAGGAGGGACCATGAAAAGTACCATGTATATGCGCACGGTTGTGAGGGGAGAATATTTTGGCAGGTTTCCACGCAATCGTAAAAAAACGAGAATTTATTGTATTTTGCTACAGATATGGGCAGCAAGTGAACAAAACATGACGTGTTCCACCAATTGACGACATTCTGATAACTTACCTCTATAGTCTAAAGTGAAGGCCTTTATTTCTTCAGTGAAAGCCCCCAAGTTTCATTAATTTTATCTAAATTTTGATTAAACTCAAATTACCATGATTACCAAAAGGTTTGCTACATGATCTGAACTAGCGTGATTTATAAAACTTATAACCGTATGGCATATAATATACTGAATTTCTAGAAAGGTTCCAATATTATTTGTTAGAATAATGTCGAGTGTTTACCAAAACTGTATAATAACCCACATAACCCACTCAATAGGTTCTCCGCAATAATAATTAAAAGAAATACCGCTTCTCGCTATATATGTCTTAATAATGTAAAACATCCTGTAAATGTATTACTGTGAATGACTTAAAGGTCAAGTGTTAATTGCATGTAGAAAGCATATCATGAGGAAGCATTAAATATTGACACACAAGGAACAGGCGCGTAGTATGGCAATGTAATGATCCACAGAAACGGCTCTGATAGATTACAAAAAGAAAATTATAAGGAGAATACAATATACCAGAATATGTTTTGGTTTAAAAGTAGTTCGACATCTTTATTAAACTCCCAAAATGCAGATCTTGACAAGTAGTAGAGTTTTTGTATGGGAATTCGCACCAGCTGAAGTCTGCCATCAAAATATACCCCACAATGTCGGACATAAATACCGTTCTGGGTGTGCATTATTACTCCATTCGAACAACGCGCATCTCCGGAAAAATTGATAAAATATGGGGTAATCTCGTATAACATGCTGTAGACAGTAGATAACATGATCAATTGTTTCTTAATTGTCGTACAATTTTGACTACAATTAAACTTTCTTCATAAAACTTTTTATCTTTTCTAACCAAACATGGAATATGGATAGAGAGACCGATGTCTATTTTAACAACTTTTCAACATAGCAATATGGAAAATTTGCTGATTGCATTTAAATAACGGCATGATAACCTAAAATTTTTCTTTTCATTATTTTGAAGTTATCTATATGAAATTTAAATGAAATTTCAAAGCATGAAAACAGAAAAAACAACTAACAAAATAAGCGATGAAGAGGTGGACTCTAATATTGATATGGAGGACAATATCATAACATCTATCATTTCACCACAAACGGGTAAGATGGTCAACATCACGACTGACGTGGATGAAGCTATGAAATATGTTGATAATGGAATGGAAATTGAGATGGATGATACAACGAATAGACGACTTCTTCGTAAGATAGATATGTATTTGATGCCTGTTATGTGTCTATTATACTGTCTTCAATTTATCGATAAGGTGTCCAACTCATTCGCTTCTATTATGGGTATTAGGGAGGATTTGGATATGACAGGTTATCAGTACTCATGGACTGGAACTTCATTTTACATTGGATATTTAGCGTTTGAATTCCCGGCATCTTTTTTGCTACAGAGATTTCCTATTGTGAAGACTGTTTCAGTTTTTATTGTTCTCTGGGGTGTTATACTCTGTTTGCATTCCGTTCCTCAATATGTAGGATTTATTACTCTACGCACCTTATTGGGGATGTTGGAAAGTTCAATTACACCAGCATTTGTTGTAATTACTGGTCAGTGGTATAAGAAGGAAGAGCAGTTCATTCGAACGACAATATGGTTTAGTTGTAATGGTATAGGAATAATAATCGGATCAGGTGCTCTTGCATATAACCTTGACAAATATGCTAGTCTGTATCTGATGGAGGCATGGAAATTGGTATTCATCATTACAGGATGCTTGACAATTGCTCTAGGATTTGTCATTATGCTCCATTTTCCAGACACGCCAGTAAAGGCATGGTTTTTATCTGAGGAAGAGAAAAAGCTTGTGGTACAGAGAATCAGATCAAACCAGCAAGGATTTGGTAATAAACATTTCAAGAAAGATCAATTCCTTGAAGCGATAACCGATATTCAAACCTGGTTAATTGTTTTGTTTACCATAGCCAATAATATTCCAAATGGGGGAATAACCAATTTTGCTGGGATTTTAATAGTTGGCATGGGCTACTCGGATAGTCAATCTCTATTGATGCAGATGCCCCAAGGTGCAACTATGACAGCTGGTTGTCTATTGATTTCTTGTGGTGTATTAATTTTTCCATATCGGATGATTTGGGGATCAATAGGAAATATTATTGGTTTAGTCGGTAGCTTTATGTTATCTTTCAGCCCACAGCATAAAGTACAATTTGCTGGACTTTGTCTCTGGTCTGTTGGTCCAATTGGTTTCATTTGCATTTTGTCGATTATTTCTTCTAATGTAGCTGGTCACACTAAGAAGACAACAGTAAATGCCATGAACTTAATCGCGTATTGTGTTGGTAATTTGATTGGGCCTCAAACTTTCCTTGAGAGTCAGGCACCAGGTTATGCGGGAGCTAAAGTATCTATTGTTGTATGTTCTGTGGTTTCTGTGGTTACTCCTCTTTTTATCATGTATGTATACTGGTCACGTAACAAGAAAATGGATTCAAGTTTGAAAGCTAATGTCGAAAATATAGAATTTGCTGATTTGACTGATAAACAAAATCCAAATTTTAGATATGAGTTATGATGTCCACAAGCTATATATGTGTATATACTTGATTATTTGTATTGTATTCGATACATGATCGTGTTACTAATAATCCATGTTATTCCCAATATAGAAGTATTCTAGTTAATTTTGAAGTAAACCTATATATGCTACTATGATACGGTTACATTCTAGTGTACTAATTGTTCTCTATGTAAGGTATAAATTTCATTTGCTTTCTGGTGATATAGTGATAATTTCAGGTCTCAATCATTAGGTTAATCATTTTTAGAGCTTGGTGAGTGGGAATTGTTATATTAATAATTCACTACTAGTCGTTGAATGTTTATTATTCATAAGAAAAACTGTTCAAAAATATAGATTAAATAATCTTTGAAATATTAGAATAGTATCATCATGAGATTAATAAAAAAATAATACAGAACTATTAAGCGTTCCATTTTTTATCAATGATTTATTTAATTTATTGGAAATTACACAGGAGACAAGAAAAAATGTGGATCCTATATATTTGGGGCCTATTTTTGCATTTAATGTAATGTTAATGCTAATGTGTATAACGACTGTTGAGAATACTCGATAAGTACGAATTTAGAATTAACAGTTCAGTGAGGCCATGAAGCTTTCAAAATGAAAAATCTCAAGTTCTAATAAAATATCGTCATCATTCTTCATGAAAATTAATTGCGGGTTTTTTTAATCAGCAAGCCTGTGTTCTATTATTCAAACGCGCGGTTGACATTCGGCAAATTCATTGTCCAAAGCATTCAAATCTATATTTTTAGGTGCCTGGTGCGCAATATCCTGTTTCCACGAAGACCTGATATCTTTATAAAATTCATCATCATACAAAACCCTTAATCCTGTCAAAGACAAACATTTAGCTGATTTTAAACAAGCGAAATGGGCTGATTCTTTACCCGCTGCCTCACAAAATTCGATAGTGTGGGGTTCCTTTTCTGCGTTGATGTTAAACATAGTATGAAGAGAAGGAATAACCCATGAGACGTTGCCCTGATCGGTTGAGCCTGAGCTTACAAGAACCTTTTCGTGGTTTAAGTCTTGCAACTTTGGCTCATTATCTTTTTCGCAAAATCCGTTATAAAGCTCTCTAAAACAATCTGTTAAGGTTACATTGGAAATCATATCGTCATATTCATCTTCGCAATTGATTTTATATGTACAGCCTGAACCTAAAGCACCAGCTTTAACACATCCGATAAGCTTCTTCTTAAGTTCCGCCATTTTAGCTTTATTAATTGCTCTAACAATTATCGTGAGCTTCGTATAATCAGGAATGACATTTGCGGCAGAACCTCCATCAGTTACAATAAAATGAACTCTATCGGTTGATTCAAACTGTTGTCTAAGTAACGCAGCAGCATGCATAAATATCGATGCGGAATCTAACGCATTAATTCCTTGCCAAGGACTAGCAGCAGCGTGTGCACTTTTTCCGAAGTATTCTATATTGAATCCAAATAATGCTGCCGTGCGTACAAATGCTTGGCCTGTATTCCCTGAAAAAGCATGGTGCATTAAAGAGACATCAACACCGTCATAGCCACCAGCTTTCAACATCAGGATCTTACCACCACCATCTTCTTCAGCAGGTGTACCAAAAAGCTTGATCGTTCCTGCGATGTCGAATTCTTTCATCGCTTCTGCTGCTGCTAGCGCAGCAGCAATTCCGCCAGTGGCTATGAGATTATGGCCGCACGCATGTCCGACGTTTGGCAAGGAATCGTATTCTGCATTGAAAGAAATCACTTTGGAACATTTTTCAGGTTTATGTTGAAAAATCGCTAAAAATGAGGTCTCAATCCCAAATGCTGATCTACTAACTTTCCAGTCAGGTTTTTTCTCTAAATAAGTAGTTAATTGTGCATGTGCTTTAAATTCCTATGTCTATAGTTAGTATGGAAATTCCAAAGGAGTTTGTTCGATACTATTCAACATACCTTGTTACTTAACTCTGGATTCTTGTATAGAAATTGATTAATTTCTTTTAAGAACTCATCTGAGTTTGAGTCTATAAACTCCGAAACATATTCAACTATTAAATTGGTTTCTGTCATGTTGGATTGACAAAATTTTAAATCCAATTGTACTGTTTTATCATTTTTTCATCCAGCCAAATGTGGGTTCATATGGTACTAAATACTAATTGCACAGTGGGGGTTTCTTTAAAAAACTATGGGGAAATTCGGCATCGCCTTCCCAAACGACGAAGAAATTATCTTCGACTTCGGTCACAAGAAATGTCACATTTAAGGAACTCACAAAAAGGGCGAAACCTGGATTATACCGACAGTTCTCCGTAACCGAATAGATCATATATTTTAGCAATTTCCGGTCTAATATATTCCGGTCTCCTGTACATTTAATATCACAAAAACCAGCCCGCACCTGCCGCTTTCGAAAAAGGATTAACTCCCCCACCCTTCGTAGGGTACACGTAAACAAAATGCAGCCTATTGGTTACCTAATTAAAATTCAGGCTGCTAATTGTGCAATATTATTAGTTGTGGGTGAGGCCTATGAAAATTGCTATAATATGGAATATTTTTTCTCTGTTGCAATTTGCCATATGCGAAATTTTCATTAAAAGTCAACGTAGCACATGTTTTATTATTATTATTATTAGATGGGTGAAAATTGATGTTATATAAAGAGACATACGGATGCTGATGCTTTATAGGGGAAGATATTTTAGGTACGTTCACTCGTGTACTTATTTAATTATAAAGGATTGAAGCTTGCCTCTGCCAGGAATATTGACGATTTTACAAAAATGACATGTCGCATTACGGTATATAGCTCTGTCAAGTTTACTCCATTCCCTATTAGTTAATTTAATATTGCTCAAAATGAGGTAAATAAGACGTGTCTGTGTCTGTTCAAATAGGTGTGCAGGTGAAAAAGTATGTAATTTCAATATAGATCGTAGAAGAAGTTGAAATATCTAATCCCTGAAAGTTACTAATGTAATGTTTTTAATAGTGCCCAACACCTCACAAATTAGAAGAGCCATGCAGATATATGTTATAAATCGAAATAATACTTGTTTGTTGATTATCATAAATAACATGCATCGAAAACTTGAATATCCTTAAAACTTGATTCCAAATTCATATTGCTTGGTTTAATCTACTACTTTGTCTTCCAGAGATGTTTGCAAAATGTAGAAACACAAGGTGCATAAGGAGTAATGAAATAATTCGTAAACAAGGAGTCTGGAAATTTCCATTCAACGAGTTAGTAAGACTGCATATAAATATATTAAGAGTCCCAGAAAACCAAGCTGCAAATTGCCATTTTAGTTAAATATTGTAAAGCTGATATTGAATATCATGCTCTTTCTCGAGAAAGTCGTTGAGCTGACGAATTTGGAAACGTCTTCCAAGTATATTGTTTGGTATACTTATAACAAATATTACGCAAGCAATGGAGTCCGTTTTGATGATTTTTCACCCATAAAATATGGATGGGATGTTACACTTCCTACAAAGAATTTTTAATTAAGCAGAGATTATCATTCAGATTATGTGATTTTCAGCTATCTGCGGTAATTTAAGTTCTACAATAAAACAGTTCCATTAGATTGAAGGCTCCCATGAAAGATTCCTTGCATACAAATGTTTTTGTGAAGTCCTCTAACTGAAATTCTTAGAGCCTTCCGCCAGTCAAAATATTGTAAATTGTTCTGTGTGGGGTGTTTATAATTATAAATTCTTATAATTAAATAAAGAATGGTTTCATATATTGTGTTTATAATCCCAAAATGTCGTGCGTACTTAAAAGTGTAGAACCTATAGTTTCTCATTCTATGACTTCCCACTTATTCAAATCTATAGTGAATATTCTGAATTTCCCATGGTCAATGTTGATGGCATATCCATTCTAATACACTACTAGTCAATTTAAATCCGTTATCTGAAAAATTTTCAGTTTTATATTCTATAGCAAGACTGACCTTTTTAATGAGGTATTTGTTTATTATATTCATAGTGATTATTTCCTTCGGTTATAGATAAATTTGAACCTTGTGTTAAATTTTCAAAGCTGTATCATGTTTCCTATAATAAATCCAGTTATATCCAGTCTGCGTTTATTGTGGGAAAGTCATATACATCAAGGTCCCCTTCTCCCAATGCCACTACAAAATCAGCTTCATCTCTCCTCGAAACAAGGTCACCACCAATTGCTCTTGTATACAAGCTTACAAGATCATAAATATTAACCTTGGTATGCTTCATCTTTAGAAATGCACGAATAATATCTACAGAGTTTGCGGTATTATTTACAAGGCTGTTAGAAGTTCTTCCATACCTTATCATTGTATCAACCCAAATCATTTCTCTGGTTTTCATGTCAAAAATACATGCAACAACAGATTTTCCATTACTGGTAATATCAAATTTACTATGGACTGTTTTTGGTTCAAATATTTCACCAGATTGTGGCTCTTTACGAAGCATGAATCCTGCGAAGCATTGTTCATGTTGTGAAAAACTAGGGCCATTGTACACTCTAACATCCATACAAACATAGCGCATATTTGCATCTTGTGCCTTTTGAAGATCAATATCAATAAATTCGCTTGCACCTTCAGGTCCAGGCGCAGAAACAATATCACCTGAATGCCAAGAAAAACTCTCTTTCAAATTTGTGAAAGCTATATGACTCAGTATATTCAAATCTTCACTTAGAAACAACGCACTTAAGTCTATATCGTCACCGATCCAATGAATAAACATACGAAGAGTATTTTTTTCAATGTCTGTTGTTATGACGTCAATAGGAACTCTCGAACCTCGTGAAATTGTTCTTTTAGTAGAAGATGTGGATGCTAACTGTGAGGGCAATAGGACATATTTAATTTCTGGAGCGATAAATACTTTTTTACCCTTTAATAGACCTCTCTTATAAAATTGTTTTTCTAACGCAGAAATGATAATACTCTTGGCTTTTTCAACAATATTACAATTTATTTCAACTAATTGAGGAGCTAAAATAGCTGTTCCCTTAGTTCCAGCTGTAAAAACAACTCTATTGCTCGTTGTATTCATTTTGCGGCCCTTAAAATGGCCAAGTACTTGCAATAATATCTTGGATCAATTTTATCAACAATAGACTCAAATCTTCCAAGAATAAACTCTGCTGTTTCTTCGTTAGAATCCCGTAACAATTTATCCAAGGAGCGTGCAAAAATCGAGGGTTTAAATATCAACTTTTCAGTTGCTAATTTACTATTACCATTCTTTATAGCTTCTGCCACTATTGTTTCTGAAGTTCGTACATTGCTTTCGTTTCGAAAACTTAACGCAACCTTTGCTACCTTTCCACCAAATTCGCCTACATGAAGTGAGTGGAATGCTATTTTCCACAAAGATCCATACGCCTTAATATCAGAAATATTGATAACTTCTTCTAATGCCAATACGATAATACGGCGTTGTTTTCGACTTAACGATTTAAAACGTACAACTGTTTTGAGCTCAATATCTGATTCAGATAGGGAAGCCATAATACGTAGTATGTCGGTAGATGTTGATATTATGTTATTGATAGATTCATCCTTCTTAACAAGCGCTGTTGCTACACGACATAAATTTTCTTTGAATGGAATATCTCCAGTAAACCCATTAGCCCAACCTTCAACAATGGCCCTGTCAACAAACACCACCAAATCTTCTGGTATGCTTTGTTTTGAGGATAAGATCTTATGGAAGAATTCCTTAACATGATTTATGGATATCAATGAAATAGCCGTCTGATGTGTAATTTCATTGATTTCTAGGCGACTTGACTGGACATATGAAGGCTTCCAATGGCCGCGACTCCAGTAATGTTTTATAGCTAAAAAATGTAACTCAGCTTCAGTCATATTCATCACTTGGACAGGGAAATTTGGATATAATGCTTTCATTCTTACATGTGCGCCGACAGATTCTTTGGCTATCTTTAATATTTTGATACACTTCTCATTTGAGTTTTTCAAATTGCAAAGATAGTTATATACTTCTTCTGTTATGGAGAAACCTAGATTTGTCATTTCATGGGCAAAAGTGATAACCTGTATGCTTAATATAGTTTCTGTTACCGCTAATTCAGTAGCAACAATGGAATTCAATTTTGTAAATGCAATCTTTTCGAATATATCCATATTGTTGTAAAAGATTCAAAAGAAAATGGATTTGAGTCAAGTATTTATTAATCTATTAATTTCATTATCTTCTAACGTGTGATGAAAATTAAGTTTTTAAATTCACTGCTGTTTCCGAATATGACTAACATTGATTAGCCGGTATCATCAAATGATATAAAGAGTAGAATTGGTAAGAATTGAGTCATTAACAAAAGGTATTCTTGATATGCAGTACCAAAAATATGAGTCACATATGTTTGACTATTTAAATCTCAAGAATCTACTGGTAATTTTCCAAACTATAGTTTATCATATTTCTCGTTAATTCGGGAAACCTGTTTATTTAGGAATTGTTGCCGCTGATGCATTCTATCTCAAGGTGTTTACCAACCCCAGCGGGGGTAATGAATTTTAAGTGAAGCGAAAATCAATTTAAACAAGTTTTCAATAAAACATTATCGGCTTATTCGCTAGATACTTCTATACTTTTAAAAAACTAACTAACGATACTTCCCGATTCTCATGTTGCAAGACACAAGAACAGGCTTATATATTAGATACTTCTATATACTAATTTTGATTTTGTCCCCCTAATATTACTTTCTTGTTCAATTACTTCTAAGTTATTTAAATCTTGGATATCTTAATGTAGAAATTATTCGTATTAAAGCTTGAATTTTTGTGAACGTTACATATAGGTTGTAAGAGTTAACTCTTGCAGCTACTTAGAGCAGAGGCGATTCCTCGCACAAAAATTTTGTTAAAATGTTTAAATGTTTAAATGTTTAAATATAATTTACATTTGAATGATTTATAACTTAAATGTTCTAAAAATACTTACAATCAAAATTTTTTGGGCGGTAATTCTGAAATTTCCACAGGACTATCATAATAAATTTTTTTATCAAAATTAAAATACTCTAAAATTTTAAAACCATTGTTAACTTTGTTTTCTGAGAATTCAATATTATTTTTATTGTTAACGACATATGAAGCTAATAGCATATTATATTCTACAAATTTATCTTTTCTTTCAAAAGCTTTGAAATATCAGAATTATTAGAATAGTTTTTAGTTAAATCCAATCAGTTTAATATACTATAAAAATATAATAAATATACTGAAGGTTTAGAGTCAGTATACAATATATTGGGTGCGAACCCGAAGTGCCCATACAAAAGCTGTAGAAATTTACTTTATTAACTACTTTCTCTGTATCTTGTATATATCTCCGCTAGATTCTAAATACTACCTGATATACGTCTGGATGTTATAAGATGTCTGGATGTTATGAGTTGGTAAAATCATTGTCTTTTTGGTGGCGGCGAGTGGGTGTGAATTTCTATGCTTTCATATAATTCTAAAATAAGCAAAAAATTGCTTTGTACAGATTCATTAGTCCTTATTCGAATGATTAAATGTACTCTATCTTTTAAAATTCGATCTTTTAGACCTATGTTGGTCATTTAAACTTACGAATGTGCATTTAATTGTGTTAGGTTTAGCTCTACTTTCTACAGTAATAAGTTTTGTTGTCTATCGCTTATGTAAATGACATACATAAATATGATACTGTGACAGTAAGAAATGAAGAGAACATATTGGGAAATTTTTGACCCTTTAAAAATAGTTTGCTAAAAATACCAAACGTTTTATTTACAAGCTAAGCCGCGTTAGTATGCTCGTACAAAAAAGACTTTGAAAAAAAACACTTACGGTGCCGAGAAATATTTTACAGTACAATTACGTAATAATATATCGTTCACGAAGAATGTCAGATTAACTATGCAGATTTTGTAGTCTAAATTTAGAACTATCAGCTTAAGAATTAACTTGCTTCTTATTTCATGTACCGGAGGTAGCAATATTATCCGAATCTAATCCGTGCTTAAAATAGATTGATATTCTGATTAACTAATCTGTATAACTTTGAAGCAAACCTCAAAATCTATTAAACTAGCCCAATTTCTTCAGGAATGAATTGATTGTTGAAAAATTATAACTCAGAGATATAAATTTCAAGAGGTTAAAACAAGAAAAATAAAGAATGAAATTATTCAATTTAGCAGCCCTTTTTGCAATTGTTACGTCAGTGAATTCTCAAGTAGCAGGTTCTCGCGCGACTCCAAATAATTTGGCTTCCATTAGAAATGAGATTAAAACAATTAAACTTGATGCAGAAAATCCAAAACCTAAGATCAAGAAACTGCTTTTAAAAAGAGATGATGATGATGATCAACGTGGCGAAAAGATAGACGGAGACAAATGTGACGGATACTGCCATGGTCGTTGTGACGATAAGCGTATTAAGGGAGTCTGTCAAGGCTCATGTTACGGTTATTGCTACACACCAGAGAAGATGGATCCTGAGTCTGCGTCTAAAACAAGCGATGCTTCTAAGGCCGCATCAACGGACAACGATCATGAATCTGATAATGATGATGATGATCAACGTGGCGAGAAGATAGACGGCGACAAATGTGACGGATACTGCCATGGTCGTTGTGACGATAAGCGTATTAAGGGAGTCTGTCAAGGCTCATGTTACGGTTATTGCTACACACCAGAGAAGATGGATCCTGAGTCTGCGTCTAAAACAAGCGATGCTTCTAAGGCCGCATCAACGGACAACGATCATGAATCTGATAATGATGATGATGATCAACGTGGCGAGAAGATAGACGGCGACAAATGTGACGGATACTGCCATGGTCGTTGTGACGATAAGCGTATTAAGGGAGTCTGTCAAGGCTCATGTTACGGTTATTGCTACACACCAGGGGAAATGGCCTCCTCTGCCTCCTTTAAATCTATGGCATCATCAACAAAAAGCGGATCATCAGAAACCGGTAGCTCATCATCGAAGACTGAAAATGAAACATCAGAAAATGACGCATCAACTACTAATGAGACAACAAGCGCTCTGGTAACACAATCCAATTCCGGAGACCTTTTAAAAAGTCAAGGCTCATGGTGTATCCTCGCTATCGCTATATTTTTGACCGTCTGTTAAATTTCCTGAATCAAATCTAACATCACTTGAAGTTCCAAAAAATGAAAAAACTTCTGGATCTTTTTAAATTTCCATGGATTTATGACAGTACTACTGCCCGAATTCATATTTAAAAATTCAATCGACGAGTAGTTAAAAAACAATATAGATCAATAAATACTAGATTACATATAAATTTGAAACATCACTGCGTAGAGAATATAAGAATGAAAGTTATAGGATAGACATGTAAGATATTCCTCAAATATTAAGTTGCATCGTGTTGAATGATAGGTCTGGAAACTAGCGTGTCCTAATTTTTTCAAAACCCTCTTTTAAAAAAAAAATATGATTTTAGTTTCAATTTCAGATCATGGTCAACTATAGCTACGTCGTTATTGTCTACAATATATGTTTCCGTATATGTTACGAAGTGTCTGGTTGTTGCGAGTAATCCATAATGCATGAGTATGGGTTAACCAGAACCTAAATTTGGTGATTGGATGAATTGTATTTCTGATTAGCACTATGGAAAAATACAAAACTTTATACATAGGAAAATTGTATTTTATTACTAATGTGCGAAGTTTTTTATTTTTACGAAATATAGTGATTAGTAATAGAATAGATAACGAGAAATCACCGGTGAAAGAGTCCTTTTGATTCTGTTTTGAATTCTCATTTTCTTCCGCAATAGGTTGGAAACTTTTAGTATTTTAACCACCTAGGGATGCTTGAATTCTTCGTTTTTCGGAATAAATTGGAAAATCCCCATTTCTGGTTAGGAATTGCATTTTCTATAGTTTTCAAGACGCGTTGTAGGAAATTGCAATTGAATCTGTACTCCTTTCTAAGATGAAGATTATTGTGCAATTTGTTTTGTTTTCATGACTGCAAATAAATCCTTAATACTTAAATCATTTATTGGGGAATAAATATGAAAAAAGACTATCGAAGATGCAAGGTGTTCGTTTAACCATCCTCAGGGATCAGGTCATATTGTTGGTTAATAACCTAGGTGGAACTTAATTCAAAATCCGAAATGTGAATAGAACAGAAAACTATCTCCATATTATAATTTTTCTACCTGTATATTATTACATATTTCCGCGAATTTAGTATAAACTCCAGAAAAATGCATCTTTAAAATACAGTACAAATGTCTCCACGTTATAGACTCCAGTTTTTATGTCTAAAACATAAAAATAAATTTCCATAGCAATATACTTCCCACTAATATAATTTCATAAATACACAGACATAATCTAATCCTTGAGTGATAGCAAAATGGTTTCCGAAAATACAGAAGCTGCAATATCATATGACATTACTAAGGGTGTACCAGGTGAAGAAGAAAGTTATCTTATGCTTATGATGAATGTTTAGTTTTAAATGAGGCAATCCTGGCTCTTGAAACTAAACCAGAACATCGTGAATTTCCTTTGAAGAAGCATGGATCTGTTCAATTGATCCTCTCCCATCAAATGAATCCTTTAAATCCCCTCAATTGGCCAATTTGGAAAAAGAATTATGAAATACTTTTGATATCATTTCATTGTTTTGTAGATACATTCATGACAGCCGGTATTGCCCCTGCGTATGAATATATGTCAATATAATGTGGACGAACAATAACAGAAATTTCATACTTGACCTCCGTTCAGATTTTGTGTCTCGAAGTTCTTCCTCTTTTGTTTGTTCCTTTGATGAAAATATATTCATGAGAGAGGTAAAAAGAATGATTGGTGGTCCGTAGGCGGTATTTTCGGTACACCACGGAGACCTTTTCTCTTGGGATTCGTACAAAAACATGTCGGTACAAAATGGATTTATTTCACATTGTCTAATTAATTTGGCACAATTTATCTGCTATTTATTTTCGAATGAAACAGTCTTCGTGAGGAATAATCATAAGGAATTGAACGTTAGTAATTTTAGAAAATCCGTAGGGTTTTATAAAGCAACAGAATCAAATTTTGAAAGGACAATCTTTTGGAGACCTTTTAAACAAGCTCTTGATTATAGAGTTACATTGGTAAATATTGCTGCTACTATAACATTTAGTTATTCAAACATTATTCTTATAGTGGGCACACCTCAAGGTTTTGGTCCTCTGTTTTTACTTGACGCGCAACAACTTAGTTTACAATACTTCGCTCTTATTGTCGGATCTATCATTGGAGAACTACTTGCGAATCCTTCCTTCGATTAGTGGATGAAATTTTGTATTAAAAAAAAGGGAGGTGAGAGAATTATTGCTGATCGATTATGGGTTTCCTACTATGGATATATGGTTTCATAGTTGGATTGATAAATTGGGGTATCTATTTATTTAGAGCGGAACAAGGACATTGGATAATCTCTCCATTAGTTGGAGCTACTATTTCTGTACCTGAAAATAATATCGTTAACACCGCTTTGATTGTATATACGATTGATACTAATCCCGAGAAGTCTGCTGATACCGGTTTAAAATACCAGTATATTTAATTTGTTCAAAATTTCCCAATAATCCGTATTGCTTATTGGCGAAGAAATCGTCTAGCGGAATTGTGAAGCGACATGAAACATGGAGATATATAGCTGATTTTGATATATGGAAATTAGAGTGTCATGAAATTTCCTGGTGGATATATGCTGTTTGTTCTTCTGTTTAAGAAAGGATATCGGTTTCTTCTTTTTTGCATCCAATTTCACCTTTACATAGAATGCAACTCAATTTATTGTTTCTTCCACGAATTAACTTTAGGAATAATAAGTGTCTCATGCTATATTTACAAGTCGTTCAAGATATGCAAAATCCATTCCGGATTTTGATTAAGCAGGCATCATATTCTCCGCTCAGCAATGGTGTTTTCTATAACTTTAAGACTCCAAACAAACAACCAATTTTCATCTAAAGACATCAGAATTAAGTATGGATTAATTTGGGGACAAACACAATACAACAAAAGCTCACACTACTGATAATCATAAATTCCTTTTGAAAATACATCACCCCAAGAGATTAGATCTATAATTAGTTCACACCGTGTATAAATTGATGTAACAATAATCTCAGTACTTTTTAAGAAACGATTTGAAAAAGCGCAGCCGATAATTTTGAAGTAACATACCATTGGTGGATGTTTATGATGATAGGAACATTAATTCTGGTGAGGAACCTAGCGTTCAGATAATAAAAGAAAAATTAATCATACAAAAAGTAATATATACTTAGCAATATTTTTAAATTATGGTTCAGCATATTTAATTGTAGAAATTTACTTAGCACCTGTCTTTCTAACTAGATTATATTGTCCAAATTGAAAGAAAACTTTTAACTGAAAATGTTATGAGGTGTCTGAGTGACTATAGGAAAAATTCATACGGCCCCACAGGCTTTTGCAATAAAGTTAACAAAGCGTCAGAAATTATTTTATCAAGACCTGATAAGCCTTCAGGTGTAAGGGAATTAGAGACCGTGGTAATTTTGCTGCATCCTTCTCTTGGTGGTTTACCATTGAGCCTATCCTTCATCCAATTGAAGGCACCACCTGCACCTGCCACAGCTTGAATCACATGCTCACTTAAAAGGTCTTCATGATACTCAATTTCGACACCTCTTTTACAAAAATCTTCATAGAGCCTATCAGCATCAGAGGCTGGAATAATTTCATCACCTTTACCTTGATATAAATACAAGGGAATCTTAGGAACATATTTACTTCCGATCATAGTGTTCAAATCTGTAACATTCTTCACACCTGGTAAGTTTAGAAGGTTTTGGATGTTGATGCCAAAATACTCATTTGAAGTATCAAATGCATAAAATGGAAGTTCTTCAATAAGACACATCTTCTTAGCCTTTCTAAATTTTTCTAGTTTATCTGTAGTTCCCAATTTATTAATAAGATTGTTCAAATCACGATATTCGTTTGATAACCCGTTTATTGCAGCCACAACAAAGCCAGCAAAGGGGGATCCCATGTTTACTTCCGCAACGTGAGAAACATTAGAAACAATTCCACCATAAGCTGCACCAACAATGTTGAGATCACTAGCATATGATGGGTGCATTTGCGCAGCCCATCCAGAGGCAAAGGATCCACCAGAATAACCCCAAAGAGTGACTTTAGCATCTTCATGGATTCCAGTCATATTCTCGGAGCTAATGGTAGCACGAATTGAATCAAGAACAATATGACCTGCAGATTCACCTGCAACAAAAGTAGATCTAGGACCTTGATGATCTGGAACAACAACATACCAACCTTCGTTTAATCCAGCTTGAGCCAAGACTTGTTCAAGTTGTGAAGTTACAATGCTATCTGCATTCGCACCTAATTGCATTGCATAGGATGGCGAGCAATCTATATTAGCAGCATCTTCTGCAACTTGGTACGACAACAATTTGGTTGGATCAGCATTGTATGGTTCAAATACAGTGGTCACTGCGGCAATTGGTTCTCCGAAACTGTCCTCCGAACGGAATAAAAATTGATGAACAGATTTGATTTTCTCAGGAATAACGACAATTCCAAACAGATTCATCATTTCACGGTGTTTCAATATATCTCCTGGAGAAGTAGATTCGAATCCTTCAGGTGCCGAATAAAAAGGATCTTCACTTGGTTTCGTAGGTAACCCTCTTGGATCTAGTGGAATGGCAGGAGCGCCGCAAACAATTTCCCAAAATATCACGTAAAATATTAGGCTTAGTATATTCATTGTATATATTTTACTGCTAGATACTTTTAGTTATTTCAATTTCATGAAAATTTGTATTTATTTATAGTGCTCATAGAACAGTAACATAATTTTGTTTGCGACTAAACAAAACCATAAATCACTCAATTAGTCTTCGTTAATATTACCATGCACATGAAAGTCTACCCTAAACCCATAAGGTTTACGGTTTCTACTTGTGGACTATTCTTTCATATGATTTACATTTATTCATGATAATACGAAGAGAGTCTGAAGTCAGGCTTTAACTACATGTGAAGTTTCTGACGCAAACGCATAGTTAAAACTTCGAAGTTTGAACAACATGCATGCAAAAACAAACGCGTATTTCAAATTTCATTCATAAAGTGTATGTTTATGTTATTATGTTCTCAGCGCGAAAGCTTATCTATTGTTTTATTACCCCAACTCTAACGACGACGGCGGAAAACACTGTAGGAATTTGAAATAAGTTGCGGTTTTAAATTTAACCCTTTGTTTAATGTCATTTCATTTACGAAAATGACCGAGTAATCTGGTCTTATGAAATGATAGAGAAATTATTAAGCTTGTCATGCAAAACTGATCGATATTTAATTGGATGTTATTGTTTACTTTTTAAAAGTTGTATCATAAAAGAAATTTTTCTAAAAAATTTTAATAATATTCGTACTATTGTTATTAAAATTATAGTTTGTTTTGGTACTTAGTATTCATATATATTGAATTAAACGTAAGTGTTTTAAGGATTAAGTTCATCATGGTGTCTGGATGTTATGAGGTGTCTGGATGTTATGAGGTGTCTGGATGTTATGAGGTGTCTGGATGTTATGAGGTGTCTGGATGTTATGAGGTGTCTGGATGTTATGAGGTGTCTGGATGTTATGAGGTGTCTGGATGTTATGAGGTGTCTGGATGTTATGAGGTGTCTGGATGTTATGA